>JAVJIF010012992.1:0-136536 GCA_038442645.1 Agave tequilana | reverse complement strand
AACAGAAAAGCATTGATCCATATATGTCTACAAGAGATAGAATCACTTCACCTCTTTGAGATTGACCCATTCCCATGTCTCATTCTTTGTGTTGATATCATAAACAAGAGCATGTAAACCCTGACAAAGATTGGAAATGGTAAGATAGAGGAGATACGATGGTCAGTATTCAACACTTGACAGCAGCACACACCTCACGTGCATTGTAGTCGGTAATAACAGCCTCGTAAAAGTTATTATCTTCTGGCCACCTTGTCCACACTTTCCTCCCTACAAGTGGATTGTATCCAGCAGTTCCGGCAGGTTCTGTAGGTGCAAGTGCACCAGAAGAATTCCTGTTTGTAACCTGGCCCTTTCCACTTGGACCTGTAGAAGGGATCTGCAAGGACTTCATTGTTGATACACCTGTCAACGTCTGACCCTTGGGTCACAAAGAAAAAGGAAGAAGAAGAAGGAAAAAGCTCAAGAACTAAAGAAAGTAAAGGAAACAAAAGGGCTGTGAAAGCAATCACAAACAAAAATGATATATCCTTGACATACAGATTTAGCCTTCTTGATCTTTGAGCCTAATGAAGATCCTCTTATTGCTGCTGAAGATGGTGCAGTAACTGGCTGCGTCTGCAACACAGGGGAGGGTGCACCGAACGATAGAGAAGGTATTGACTGGGATGTCTTTTGCCTCTTTCGAGAAGCTGAAACAGTGGGGCTAGGTATCGAGTCATGGACAGGCTGAGCATTATTAAGCAATCCAGATTGTGGCCCACCTGCCTGCCGCCACTCCCTGATTATATACACCTTCAACAATTAGAAACGAAGAAACTGAGAAGTTTAATAGATACAATATTATTCTACCAACCTTATTCTCCTTATGATGTCATCTGCATTAACTCTGCTTAATAGTTCTCTGTGTTCCTCGTCAGATACTCTAAGCTCTTTTCTAAGTTCGGTTATTAGACCTTCCTTCTCCTGCAGGAAATTATTTTGTCAGGAACCAATATTATGTCAATATTGGCAGGAAGCAATGGACCAAAGCAGCAGTCGGTTAATTGAACACAGATGAGTACCCAAGTAATGGCATCAGATTGTGCCTTAAATGCCCGGAGAACAGAACTATAGGCTTCTTGCTCAAGCCAATGTATTTGGGACTCCATATCATTTTGACCCCTGGGATATGGAAGAGCACCACTAGCAGATCTTCCATTACCTACTACGCGCCCCCCTCTTGTACCCCTATTCTGATGTGAAGGTGGAAGATCATCATCAGTTCCTGCAACCACAATACAATGACGAAAAAAATCACTAAAGAGAGGTTGTCACATTCCGTGTCACATTCCGCAGCTCTTTTAACATAAGAAAGAAGGCATCTAACAAAGTTTAGGAAGAAACGGCTTGCATGTGTTGGGGATTCTATATAGGTAGAGGGCTATACACTCAGAAACCAGTGAAAGATTAAAAAATTTGAAAATGGATAGTTTTCTCTGTTGTTTCTCTTTGTGATGTATCTATCAATGTCGATTCTTGAAAGTATAATCCAGTTAAGAAACACAAGATATTTAAAAGTAACTGGCATCGAACTTGAGTTGGACTCTATGTTAGCCCATGAGAAGTGGGCTCGTGCTCAGGCTGTGCCCACACTGGGTCCTCACTCTACCCTGGCCCCTTAATATTTGTATGGAAAGCAGGCCGCTCGAAGTGTGAGTAACCTAACCTCTCCATGTCCTTGAAGGCCCAAATACAATGTAGGACACACGGAAATTGGGATTTGAAATCAGGCAATAAGTGTCGCTGTGGTTCAGTATCTTATTGCCCTAAGCATCCCATTGTTATTTTCTATCAATTGAGCTTAAGAATTTGTACATTTGTGTTGCAGTAGTTATTAAGTACTCATAATTTACATGCCTATGAAGAACTTGTATAAGGCACAATGCAAATATAGAATTATACAAAGGAAAGACTTGATAGGCTTGTACAGGACAAGCAAAGCCTGCTATACAAGGTGGGCAATAGGCCTTTATCTGTGACCCACAATCTCAGCAAAGTACAAGCCAAGTTTTAAGGCATGCGGCTCATGGCGGCCCATTGCTAACCCTGAAATCTAGAAGTAGATACCAGCACATCAGAGAGGGCTATAAGTTGCACTCAATGTCATGGAGGATAAAGCAACAGTGCATCAACTAGAAGTATGTCTACTGACTAGTACAGAATATCGGAGCAGTCATAATTTCTGGAAAGGGGGTTGGAAAAGAGGAAGCCGTCAAAAGAAAATCTGTAATAAATTACAAAAGAAGCGTAAGGCGGTTTAGCATTTAATGTTTAAAGGTCTTGTGTTGGTATAGGAACCATGGTTATCTAATATCAGCAGCAGCACTTGAAACTTTACAGGTTGAGGTCAGATGTTTATTTTTTATCATACATAATGATAAGCTCAACTATCTCAAGCTATAATCAATAAACACAAATATACGCCACAACTATGTGTTGGGATAAGCTCAGTAACAACAAAAGAATACAAGATATTCTCCACGGATAACTCTAAAATGAAATTTTAACTTTAATTACAACTTCTTTAGATGTTCCCCATTGTTGTGAGATGGAAGGAGACTGTCATACAAACAGCGAAATATATAATTCATGCGATGCAAAATTAGCTCAAACAATGGACAGAATAAGGAGACAAAGTAAACGAGGATATGATGCACTCACAGGAGTAGGCTTAAATATGTGAAACAGTTTCAATATGTAATCCTCATCAATTTTTCCAGATAACTGTTAGACTAGAAATGAATCAAAATAGACCCTTGATTTGGGATCCTTTCAAAACCAACAAGCAACAGCCTGGATGGATTTCAGACAAAACAGATCAAGCTCCACTTCTTTTAAGGATTGTCAGCCAGTAGACAAGCATTTTTCAAGTATATAAGATGATCTTGTTTCACATCAGAGAGAAAAGATCACATAGTTAGATGGTAGGCTTCCATTTTTAGATTGACGCAATAGTCTTGAACATGATTTCTTCATTAGACGCAAGACTAATAGGAAAAGCTCCAATTTGGTTTAATTTAATGAATAACTTAATAATGAAAATCAATTCTGTTAAATATCAATAGATCATAGTTGCTGGTGATGTGAAATCACTAAGGTTGACTTGAAATGCAAATGGTCCTGCCATCAACATTGCCACAAACTGTTGATCTAGAAAATTAATAATAAATTTACCAGATATTCTACTGGAAAGATATCAATGATTTGGTTCCATATAATTTCTATTGTTCACTGATCTTACAGAATCAAAAAAACATATCAATTACAGCCAAAACCTTAGACATCAGTATTAAGGATTTTAGAAGTCTAAAGGTTTCCCAAAAAGAAAAAAAAAACAAAGTATCACATTTTACCAGGGAAAAGGTGAGAGATAGAAGGCCAAAAAAAGTAAGAGATTGAGGAACGGAGATAAGAATGAGCTAAAGAGTGAAGACATTAAAGGGGGAAAGAAAGATGGGGACAGATGCAGTAAAAATAGGTATGATTGTTTTGTGGGATCAGTTTTATTTTGCTTCTGTTTTGTTTATCCTTGTATCTGTATGTGCATGTGTGTGTTTTCACCTTTAGTTCTCCCATCTTATCTAAAATTCCCTCTCATGCACTATATATTTTGTTGCTTCATAAACTTGTGCAAAATAAATCTACAGTGTGTTCTCAGGTGAAGTCAAAATCCAAACCTCTAGCACCCCGTTTATGCTAATCTCTTGATACGAAGGTTGCATTTGGTTTATCTCCCTCAAAGTTAGCCCCTTTTGCTCTTAAGAAAGGGGGAAAAAAGAGGACTCTGTTGATCGATGACCCATTCAGAGTTTTCACTGCCAAAGCCTTTAATATTTTGAACCACAAGCCTGCCAAATCCAAATTAATTCTTTCAGAACTTCTCAACTTCAAGCCATTGAAGGCCTGCTCGATCCTCCAACAGGTCAAGTTGAAGACAGCCAACAGACGCTCTCCTGCCCAGAGTAGTAATCCCCATATATGTGGCTTTTGATGTATGGGCTCCCTATGTTGCCTCTTTAAATTGTATGAGTGCAAAGGACATGCCTACTGAAAAGGACATCACGACGTTTAGGGGGCGATTCAATCGAATCTATTTAAGGAAGCGGCGTAATGCAATTCTTTGGCTTTAGCCTAGTTTTTTTTTTTTTTTTTTTAAAGACTTGTTTTATGTCATTTAGTTGATGTAGTAGGTGTTTCTTTTGTGGGCGTTTAGTACCACATCGGTTATTTCCTAGAAATCCTTTCTTGTAAAGCTTATAAAATACCCCCTTGACTACTTCATTGGGATTATTGAATGATTAAAAGTTTTCCTCAAATATTCCAGTTAAAAATTCTTGAGTTCACTTTTGGCTCTTGAGTTTTGGGTGTGAAGCCCGTGTAAGGGATGGGTGGAAACCCGAAGTTCTATCATGTTTTAAATTTCAAATTTTTAGTTACGATTTGAATGTGATTGCGATCCAGGCTGATTTATATCATTTGGTATCACCGCCCAGGTTTTAATCCCCTTCAAATTTTCCACTTTTCAATTTTTTTCCCTTACTCCAAAACCCTAAATCTATGTCAAATTTCAGATCTAGATCCATTACCCCAAAAAAACTGTATCAAATTCCACTGAAAATTCCTACGAAAATCCCAGAAAAAACAAATCTCTATTGTACATCTTCTTCATCCCCAAAATTCCCAAATTCTCATTCTCCTCTCACCCTCGTCACCACCATCAACGTAAGCCGGCATCACCTCCGCCGCCATCCCAATCCCACGCCACGCCACCGCCTCCATTCAACTCCGTCGTCGCCGCTTCCTACCCGAGGTCTGTCGCCAGCAGATCTCCACTCCATCCGCCTCATCATCGTTCTCACCAAGAGTGATCTGCCCTTCCCCTCCACTCGCAAGCTCTGACTTCGTCTTCACCAGAGCTCCGTCAAATCAGATCATTGCCATCACCGCAGCTAGGCACCACCCCGAGATCACCAGATCCTCCCCTCGCCGACGAGCTCAGATCGTCGCCACGACCTCCTCTTCCTCTACTGCTTCCCATTGACTGCAAGCCCTCGCCGTCGACTGCTTCTTCATCACTGATCTCTCCTCCTTGATTCCCAACCACCCCGAGATCACCAGATCCTCCCCTCGCCGACGAGCTCAGATCGCCGCCACGACCTCCTCTTCCTCTACTACTTCCCATCGACTGCAAGCCCTCGCTGTCGACTGCTTCTTCATCACTGATCTCTCCTCGATTCCCAATGACCGCTTCTTCATCACCACCATGATCTCGCACCACCCCAGCCATCACGAGGCCATCACTACCTCGTCGCCGACATCAGGCTCTCACCGCCATCCAGGTCTGCCGTCGTCGTCTTCATTTCTTCTGCCCTAGCTGCGAGCAAGAAGGGAAAGAAGTGAACTCGGATGAGTTTTGTAAGAGGATTAAGTGATTCGGGTCGTATCCATTACGAAGCACCTGAACCTGACCCGAACCCAAACCACTATCTGCTCCAACCCGAGCAGGCCAAACCAGGTCTGGTTCAAATAGAACCCAGACCCGACCAGGCCCAAGTTGACTCGACTGATCATATCTTCCAGAGGCCATTTAGGGATTGTTTCAAATCCAAATCGAACTGTTTTCGAGCAGCAAATTCGTGACGACTAGTACAACGCGCCAACAACAGTCAAGTTCAGGTTTGAGCTTCGGTTGCCTCTCAAGTAATATTTAAAAATTTTGTTTAATTATTCCTGCTACTTAAGTGAGATAGTTAGCTATTCCAATCTGTCGCAAGGTAGAATCTATTGACTGTTACCCACTAAATAGTGAGTTGTGATTCTGACCTTGAATGGTAACTTGACTTGATATTAACTGTGCAACTAAAGTAGATTGAATTTGTGATCACTTCACTTAATTTGGAGTTAACTGTGTTAGCACGTGTATTTTATCATCGTCTCTACATTACATTTTCTTAATCGCATGTGAATCTACATAGTTTTGAGTTGGTATTATTTATTATTGATCTATTTCTGATACATCTCATTTTAAGATAGTTTGCATTTAGGATCAGCTAGGATCTTGCATGCCTACTAGAAGTGGTAGAACTTTTTCTTTAGGAGAAACTTCTACACCATTGGATTCTAACATTCAGGATACACTTAACACAATCATTAACAAGATAGAAAAGATGGACCAACAACTACAAGAAGTTAGGGACTAGGTTGATGTCAATTATATGAATCTAGCAATCTGACTTGATAGGCTAGAAACCAATTGTAGAAGAACCACAGAGGAGGAAAATTCTCGAAACGGCAGTAGGTCACCCAGGCGAGAATGAGCTCAACCCTACAATACAGTTGACGTTGATGCCCAGTATATCAAGAGCGTTAAAGTCGATGCTCCTTTCGATGGCGCTTGGACCCTCAGGTTTATATAGACTGGCAGTTGGCTTTGGGCCGCTATTTCCGTTAGCATGACATGTCTGAGTCTAGAAAAATTCAATTTAGCGTAATGAAACTAAAGGGACAAGCGGGACAATTTTAGGAAAACCTTGAGAGGATGATGAGGTACAGAAGGGAAGACCCAGTGGATACTTGGGAAGGCATGAAATAGAAGTTTATGTTGAAGTACGTTCCATTCAGTCAGCAGTTACAGGACAAGTGAAATTGATTGACTCAGGGGAATAAGTCAGCCACCAATTACATTGCTAAGTTAGATGAATATTTGAATCGATGCGGAGCAATCGAGTTAGAGTCTCCTGAACAGACCCTATCTAGGTTTAGGTCCCGTCTTAAGGATGATTACCGCCGAGAGCTCATCGCTTAGGCATCACGACTCTAGAGCAGGCATATCAGCTAGTCACCGACTTAGATGAGTCTAGAGGATCTTATTTTCACCGAACTGATTTTAAGAATAAATCTAAGACTGCCACTACTAGCAAGCCAAGTTTTAGCCGATCTTTTTCTGCTCCGAGCAAACCTGTCTCTAGCTCCTCTAGCGTCAAACCAGCAGGTTCTTCTAGTGCCAAGTCGACCACCTCCGAGAGAACAGTTAGTGAACCAGGAAAGGTCAACCCGCGGACCCAATACTATAGGTGTCAAGGGTATAGACACCTTGCTAGCCAGTGCCTGAGTCAAACCAAAACCCTCTTCGTGAAAGTTCTCAATAACGATATAGAAGAAGAAGATAATGTAGAAGTGATCATGCACCAACAAGATGATGACTCGAATACCTCTGTCGAAGAGTATGAATTCAATGGGTGCATTAAAACTGTGGAAGTGACGAACCTAACTCCTAATGTAGGCCGATCCCAATTAGGAGCAGTTAGGTACACCTTAGCCCAGCCTGAACCACTCAACAACTGGAGAAACATTGCCATATTTCAAACTTGCACAAAAAATTGAGAACAAGAGTTAGAAGGTGACAGTGGATAGTGGCAGTTGCATCAACATCATTGCTTCAAAGTTGATCACCACCTTGCGGATAAGACCGTGAAGCATCCAAACCCTTACAAGGTCACATGGATCGACGCTACATCCATAAATGTTCAGAAGTGATGTCAAGTTCCCATTCAGTTTACCACATACACAGATAATGTGTGGTGTGACATACTCCTTGTGGATGTTGGTCATATTATTTTGGGACGACCATGGTTGTTCGACTTAGATGTAACCAAATATGGACGAACCAACCAATGCTCGTTCGTCCATAACGGCAAAAAGGTAAAGCTAATGCCGAATCAACCAAAACTGCCAACCCATAAAAAACGTTTGACAAAGGTAAAGGAAAAGTGAATGCTTTAACTCTTGGAAAGAAGAGTGATAAGGGCAAAGGTAAGATGATAATGAATTTGATTGCTACGATCAAATTGAAAAGAGCTTGAATGAGAGTTCTACTTGTTATGCATTCGTGTTCGAGAGGCTGAGCCAAAGATCGAGGTACAGATCTCTAGGACATTAAACCACTCCTGGAAGAATTTTTGAAATCCTCCCAAAAGATAAGCCATATGAGTTGCCTCCCATGCGAGACATTCAACACGCCATTGACTTAGTCCTAGGAGCTACCTTGCCAAACCTATCCCACTACAGAATGAACCCTACTGAGCATGCAGAATTACAACGGCAGGTAGAAGAGTTACTTGACAAGGAGTGTCATCAAGAAAGTTTGAGCCCGTGTGCAATTCCTGCATTTTTGGTGCCAAAGAAGGATGGCACATGGCGTATGTGTGTGGATAGCCATTAGCCGCGCAATCAACAAGATCACCATCAAGTATTGTTTCCCCAATCCCCATTCCCCCTCTTGATGATATGCTAGATCTGATGTAAGGTGCCCTAATCTTCTCCAAAATTGATCTTAAGAGTGAATACCACCAAATTAGAATCCGGCCAGGGGACGAATGAAAAACTGCATTTAAAACTAAGGATGGGTTATATGAATGGTTGGTTATGCCCTTTGGACTGTCCAATGCTCCTAACACCATAAGAGTGATGACTCAATTGTTTCGATCATTTATCGGTAAAATCGTAGTGATATACTTTGATGATATACTGATTTACAGCCAAACTCAGGAGCAACACAAGGGTCATCTGAGGCAAGTCCTCCGCATACTCCAAGCTGAGAAGTTTCATGCAAACCCAAAGAAGTGTGCTTTCTGTAAAGACAGTGTTGTCTTTCTAGGATTTGTGGTTGCATCCGAGAGAGTTTCCGCGGACCCTGAGAAGGTGAAAACAATCACCGAGTGGCCACAGCCCCAAATGATTAGAGAAGTCAGGAGTTTTCACGGATTAGTCACCCTCTATCGTCGGTTCATAAAGAACTTTAGTGTTATTATGGCACCTATAACCGACTGTCTGAAGAGCAAGATATTTTTGTAGACTCCTACAGGCTACAGGCACCAAAGCTTTTGCAGAAATCAAGAGGATGATGACTGAAGCTCTTGTTATACGTCTCCCTGACTTTTCGAAGGTGTTTAAAGTAACATGTGATGCATCGGGACTGGTAATAGGTGATGTGTTGAGTCAGGAGAACCATTCCGTTCCTTATTTCAACGAAAAATTAAAGGACGCCCGAAGTGATACTCCACATATGACAAGGAATTTTATGCGGTTGTTCAGGCTTCGCGCTACTAGAGGCATTATCTGTTACCGCGAGAGTTCGTGATGTATTCGGATCATGAAGCGCTGAAGTACCTCAACTCCCAGAAGAGGCTAAATGCGAGATATAGCAAATGGGTGGAGTTCCTCCAAGATTACACATTTGTTCTCAAACACAATGCAGGAGTTGAGAACAAGGTCGATGATGCGCTCAGCCGGTGTGTAATGCTTTTAGTAGCTATGAGCGTAGAAGTATTGAATTTGAGAGATTGAGGGAGGAGTATGAATCATGCCCCGACTTTGGGGAAATTATGTCACGTCACGGGACGACTCTGTTCGAGAAATGGACGATTTTCTGTTACAAGACGGTTATATATTCAGATTCCGTAAGCTATGTATTCCCCGTATTTTCTCAGAAATTTTCTCTTGGGAAATACATGTAGATCTGGCTGGACATTTCAGTCAGAACAAGACAATTAAGGTTGTTGAACACCGATTCTACTGGCCGAGCTTGAAAAAAGATGACACTAAGATCGTCAGCCAGTGTTACACGTGTCAATTGGCCAAGCAAAAAAAAAAACAGATTGTCGGACCTTACACTCCTCCCTGTGCCCAATTGCCCTTGACAAGACGTGAGCCTAGATTTCATACTAGGCTTGCCAAAACTCAAAAAAGACATGACTCTATTTTAGTAGTAGTTGACCAATTCTCCAAAATGACTCACTTCATCCCGTGCTCCAAGACCTCTGATACGTCCCGAGTAGCTGTCATGTTCTTTGATAACGTCATCAAGCTGCATAGGTCGCCTAAAACTATGGTCTGATAGGGATGTTAAGTTTGTTAGCTACTTCTGGCAAACTTTTTAGCACAAGATGGGCATCAAACTGAAATTTTCGATAGCTTTTCATCCACAAATGGATGGCCAAACCGAGGTAGTCAACAGAACTCTAGGCAATCTCCTTAGGTGTCTCATTGGAGAAAATTTAAAAACTTGAGATCTCATTTTGCCTATCTCCGAATTTGCATACAATGGTTCTGTCAATAAGACTACAGGTCTTAGTCCATTTGCAATAGTAACTGACTTTAAACCTAGGCAGCCAGTTGATTTAATTCCATGGCTCATCATCATTTTAGAGTATCAGACTCTGCATTAGCATTCGCAGCTCGTATACGTGCACTAAATGAGGAGATCAAGAGAAGATATAAAAAATAATGTTGATTATAAAGTTTCTGCAGAATTACATCGTAAATTAAGAACATTTAATGTTGGTGATTATGTGATAGTCCGCATGAGACCAAACGGTTTCCTCCAGGAACCGTGAAGAAATTAAATGCGCGAGGCGCAGGGCCATTTCAAATCCTCAAGAAAATCAATCCAAATGCTTGTGTGGTGGATCTCCCATGGCATCAGTTGCACTTTTAATGTTGAGGACTTGGTTCCATATAGAGGTACTTTTGATACCCCTTCTGATCCATTCGTGGATGAGCCTACTCAGAACCTTTTCTGAGAGTCCCCCTCTACCTCCACTTCCTCCTAAATTACTCTATGCAACAAAAAACATAAATTCTATCTTGGATGATCAGATTGTCTCTACTAGAGACAGAAAAACACGACGCTATCTCATTAAGTGAAAAGAAAGATCTGATTCAGAAAATTCTTGGATTACCGAGGAGGACTTCCGACAGCTTGATCCCGACCTACTGGAGAGCTATCAAAGCCAACAGCAGCTTCCCACCGCACACTCGACAAGGTCGAGCTCTTCCCACCCAGGGTGAATTGATGAGGATATCACGCCGCTTAGGGGGTGATTCGATCGAGTCTATTTCAGGAAGCGGCGTAATGCAATTATTTGGCTTTAGCCTAGTTTTTTTTAAGACGTGTTTTATGTCATTTAGTTGATGTAGTATGTGTTCTTTTTTGCGGGTGTTTAGTACCACATCGGTTATTTCCAAGAAGTCCTTTCTTGTAAAGCCTATAAAAGGCCCCCTTGACTACTTCATTGGGATTATTTAATGATTAAAAATTTTCCTTAAATATTCCAATTAAAATTCTTGAGTTCACTTTTGGCTCTTGAGTTTTGGGTGTGAAGCCCGCGAAAAAGTGGAAACCCCCAATTCTATCCTGTTTTAAGTTTCAAAATTTTTGTTACGATTTAAAGGTGATTGCGATCCAGGCTGATTTACATCCTACTCTACCAACCTACCAACCACCTACCCTTTAAGGTTCTATGTGAAGGCCCTTTCTTGCTCATGGTTGTCACGATCAAGAATTTGGCTTCAAACAGAGGAAAATGTCTGTTTGCAACCATAATGAAGACTTCATTAATTCTTTTTACAGAGATTTCAACTTTCTATCATTCTCCATATTTTACCCCCATTTTATAGAGGCGAAACCTGATGATTGATGACAAACTGCTACTGCTTTTCCATTTTATTTTTCAGAACCAATAAAAGAAAAAAATGGTGGTGTTACTCTTATTTTAGAACATGTAAGCTAGCATTAAATCAACAGGTATTTCACAATCAAAGTATGAAAAAAATTAAGCAAGAGATGCAAAAAGTGGGATCACAGAAGACATTCATATAAAAATAATAATAAAGTAATTGCATTAGTTTAGAAAGGAAGCGTGTCAAGCCATATCTCCATGGAAATGATATTAAAAACACGCTCATAATCAGTAAATTAACCACTCAAAGCCACCAACTTCCTATAACTGAAGTAACAACATAAACAATTATACTGCGGAAAGGACTGGCTATATTCTCCAATCCAGGAATGAGAGGACTATAACCGTGTGTGTGCGTATAGAGAAAAAGAGAGGGAACGAAAAACAAAATTTTCATAATTCCCTGTATGTAATTTCAACAACTATTGCAGCTCCTATAGCAAAAGCAGATCAATACACACTGGTTGAAGATTGAATAATTCCTAAACACAAACCCCAAAGAACCTGGAACTTAAATAATTCTAAGAAACTACGCTATTTCTTCTTGAATCTTGACACAAAGGATAAGTATCGGTTCCCTCAATTTGAACGGTGTTTTCACACATCTGACATTTGTCACACAAAAAACAAAGCTCCATATTGCTTATTATGTTTCCTCTCTCTTCGTGTCCAAAAACAAAATAAACAGAAATCACGTGTTTGTTGCAGATGAATTACAAAAGGGATGGGACTCGGAACCCCAGGCAAGTTCCACTAACACTTGTAATCATTGCAAACAAAAAGGGTGGGAAATTAAAGAAAGGGGGAAAAACATTTTTAAGCTCTTCCTACCAATCAGGGCATTATGCTAATTTCATTTGCGACTTTTTCCTGATATGGACTGATGTGATTGTAAGAGCTTTTCCTCCCTATTTCCTGTGAAACAAACAGGTAAAACCCAATTTCCCCACAAAGATCTCCAACTCCAGTGCCTCTACTATAAGGCCTTTTCTTCACTTTCCTTACCCTTTCATAGCGAAAAACCCTCTTATTATTGCAGCCAGTGCCTTTAATAGCTGATAAGTATATATCCATACCTCATTCACTTTCAGCACTCAAACTAGAAGATGTTTAACTAAAACTTCTACCGGTCAAATTAATAAATTGTAAATAATTGCACATCTCCAAAGTTTAAGAAATCACCTAAATAATTTATTTCCATTTTAATCCCTCACATCAAAATATTCTTTATTTTTCTTAGGCACGACCATTGCCCACGTACCAAAATCTACCAAGTAGTGATGGTGTTATGATAATTTTATTTTCAATAAATAACCTGTATCATTGAATAGTGAGGGAAAACTAAATAGTTTTGAAAGTAAAATGGTTAGCAATGATGATAAAAAGAAACAAAATGGAGGTAGTTTTCTAAAATAATAGAGTTAACAATTATATTTTTCCTGTCACTTGGCGTAATAAATCCCAAAATACTAATATTGAACCCCCCCCCCCCCCCCCAAAAAAAAAAAAAAAAACAAACAAACAAACAAAAACCCCATTGCTGCCACAACAACCAAAAAAAAACTATTAAAGCCAACAATAAGTATACGCAAAAGCAAGAGTTACAAATAAGAAAGCGAGTTGAAGGTGTTTTTCTTTTAATATATTAAAATGACTATACAAAGTCTTCTACAACTTAGCCACAAGTAATAGATGCATTTTAAGATAATATGGTGCAATTTAAGACCGATAAATTAAATGTCAATAAGAAGTTGTAGATACTAATTATTCAAACTATTTATAGTGACATACCAACATTTGATTGCTAGATTACTTCTTTAGTTATAATAGCAGAATTTCAGCCAAAATTGTGGTTTCTTCAGTAAATAGAATCAAACCGAAATTTTGAGTAGTCTGTGATCTAAAACTTAGAGCAGCATGGACCCCTCAAGAAGATCCCAGCTTTCTTAACACATCAAGTATGAAAACCAAAGGGAAAATTTAATTATTTGCAATAGTATAGTTGTTTCCCATTCAACCCTGAACCTAGAATTGCTAAAAGCTGAAGCTCAACACAGCTTAACAAAAGGGGCAAGCTCGGTCTTAGAACTTGAATGATTCTTAATCCTAAATGATATATCCTTCACAGTGAAGGCCATTAGCAATCACATATTTCGTCAATCTCCACTAAGTTGTACTCCTATCTATAATAGGGCATTCAGGCCATGCCAAACGAAAAATAATACAAAGAAGTTAACAAAACAGCCCTAAAACCAAGAATATCTAATACGTTGAAAGTTCTAACTGTTCTATTTCTTTATAATATCATGCCTAACTCCCAAATAAGGAGCTGAACTAAGCATATAGGGAGAGAAAGCTAGGAGTTAAACTTAAGTCTGAAATAGCAAAGCTCTAAAACCAAAACCCTAATCGCCAAATTAACAATTAAACACTAGTCATATGCGAATCTTGCACTACTCACTATATGGTATCTAGCCAAACACAATTCTCTGAAGAAAACCCGCATGAAACACAAATGTACAAAGACAACAGCTCCTCTAACCATAAAGACCCAAATAAATATAAAATACACCACGTACAGGGGTAACTGCTGAACAATGAAGCCAAACAGAACAGAATGAACGAAAAAGAAGGAACTTTAACTTCGAAGCTGAATGATACCCTTTGCAGTCGAATATTTCAAAGTTGACTTAATCCCCAATACAAGCTCAATATAGTTCCAAAAAAAGGCCTCATTCTTTTGAAGACCAGAGCTAATTGCTGAATAATGGAGCTACACAAAAGGATAGATAAAGCAAAGGAAAAGAATTCAATTTGAAGACTGCTGAAATTCAGTACTCTGACCCTAATTGTATACGTATGAAGAACTAAAAAACCTATTTCTTCCAAATCGACCCTGATCACTAGATAGGACTACTTCCGACAATAATCCAATCACGAGACTAAAATCTAAATGAAACAAACAATGTACCCAAATAATCCACAAATCCATCGCAAGAACCCTAAAAACCCAAAATTTCACATAAAATATAGACCAAACTCACCGCTACTATCGGAAGGACCATACTCCATCGCAATATTCTTCCTGCGCGGCGATCCTCCGAGCTGGAACCCTAAATCCAACTTCAACCACCAGAAACAATGGGAACCGAGAGGTTCCTCGCCTCAAATAAAACGAGCGCTTGCCGAATCAAGAGATCCGCGCCTTTTCCTGGAAATTTTACCGAATCATTGCGAGCGGAGAGCGAATTCGAGCTCGAACAAAAAAATTCGAGCTAGGGTTTACCAAATTTTCGTTAAGATTTAGAGATTTGTAGGGAGGGAGGGAGGGAGGCGACGCCAGAGAGAGGAGAGAGTAGTGGGCAGCAAAAGCATGCGTTGGAAAATAAGTGGACCCCAGCTCTGATTATAGATGATTTTATGGCTGATTTAAGTTAAAATGAAAGCGAGGTTTGTATTATTTTTACAAGTATCAACAACTGAATGTTTTATCAATCGAAAACTCATAAGTGTGAAGCACAATTGGATCCTAGGTAATGGCTTACTTATAACTTTTGTGTAACTAAAATAATTGATATATCATTTCTTGTTTAAGCAGTTGTATAGATTAAGAGAATTTTAGATTTGTTCTGATTCTTATAAATTTTAATAACTTAAATGATTAAATTACAACTATGAGTTTTCAGAATTTTACAAGAAACTATAATATCATGATTGATAAACAACGATTTGCTATCATGAACTTTTTAAAAAACTACCTTCCATCAGTTAGATATTATTAGACTAATGAAAAATCAATTTATTCCTCATTGTTAATACCCCACCCCACCAATCACCCAGAATATAGAAAAAAAATCTTCCAAAAATAAAAGCATTGTTGCTTTGCCACCACGTTGGCATCTTGCCAACTGTGAATAGCTACCTAAACAAGTCTTTACACTAAAATTTAATATATATAACGGTTCTCACGGATTTCTGTGAGAACTTTCACGTGGGTCGTCGGATCTGATAGATCAAATCAAATAAAACTAGATCTCTATCAGATCCGACGGCTCACGTGAAAGTTCTCACATGAATTCGTGAGAACCGTTCTTAGGGGATCAACTCACTAATATATATATATATATATATATATATATTATATAATATATATATATTATATATATATAATATATATATAACAAAAGGTAAAACTCCCAATTTTAAAATCAGACAAGGAGGGGAGGGGAGGGGGGGGGGGGGGGGAGAGAGAGAGAGAGAGAGAGAAGAAATTGCTCTAAATCAATAGCATGTGTTGCTTTAGTGGTCCTCAATCTAAATCAATCTAATTTAGGTGACTTAATGTTTGGACTTGAGTATTTAATCAGAAGAGAGGTAGCAGCAAGTAAGGGTATTTTAGGCGTTAAAAGGTCACAAATTGTCACGTGTTAGTCATGTGATAAAAGCTAAGATATAACTGGCGGATGGTAGTTTTTGAAAAATTCGTTATAGCAAATCGTAGTCTACCAATTTTATGGTAGTTTTTTTAAGGCGTTGAAAATGACTAAATTACAACTATGAGCTTTTAGAATTTTACAAGAAACTATCATATCATAGATTGATAAACTACGATTTGCTATAATGAACTGTTAAAAAAAAAAAACTACGTCCATCGATTGACATTAACAGAGTAATAAAAAGTCAATTTGTCCCCTCATTGATAATGCCCCACCCAACCAATCTTTCAAAGTATAAAAAAATTTTCCTTTAAAAAAAATCAAAACAACTGTTGCTTTGCTACCACATTAGCATCTTACAACTATAAGTAGCTACCTGAAGAAGTCATATTTTGTACTTAAATTTTAAAAAATATAAACCAAAGGTAAGGCCTTCCATCTCAAAATCAGAGAGAGAGAGAGAGAGAGAGAGAGAGAGAGAGAGAGAAGAAAGTACCTTAGGTCAATAGCACGTGTTGCTTTGGTGGCACTGAGGGCCTGTTTGTTTCGCCGCAAAACGTCGCAAGTCGTAAGTTATAAAATGAGAATGGAAAAAATGAACTGTAGTTGTAACGGTCCCAGCTTCTAATAAGCAAGATTAGATCCACAACACGTATTTATTCCCAAATCTCTTCTGTGATTCAAAATCTAGAAAAAATCGGCAGCATTTCCTCTAAAATTTTACCTTTTTCCACATACAGAAATAGCAATTTCGGCTCCAAGGCCTACTTATGTCCATAAAGGATTTCGGCCACATGGCCTACTTATCACACGGTATAAAGATCTCACTAGCACCACATTTCAACCTTAAAGAAGTTCCCACAATATGCTTATACAATATGTTCCACTACATATCCATCAAGGCATCCATCATCAACATGATACTACCAACATGATCATCATTCTTAGATTTACAAACATCCCAAGCACCACAAGTTCTAATTACAACTATTACAATAAAAGAGGTTACATATGATAGTAGCATCAAGGTACATTTAACTAGGCAATGCTGAAATAAAACATACTTATATGCACATAGTGAACAAAAACAATATTTATGGAAGATATGCCATCCTGCTCATAACTACTCCATGCTACAGTATGCCTTTACCTTTATCCAGACCTGAAAGGGGGAAAAATGAAAGGAATTAGCTCGACGGCTCAGCGAGTAAATTTCATAAACACTATAAGAATGATAATATGGATATTCTATCACAACATACCTTGCGGGTCCCAAGAAGGTCTTACAAGAATGTAGATACCCTTCCCCTATTATCCTTACATGGTTTAATAGTTGTAAGTTACAATTGTTAAACTTCCTTTTTGGTTACTAAAAGTTCCTTCCACGTATATGTGGGAGCGAGATCGTTAATTGATCTCCTACATGGATAACTCTATACATATGTTCTATCTTACTCAAGACTTTATTAATCAATATCACATTCAAATACTTACCGGTAATACAATATTTCATTATTTACTAAAGCACATTCACATATTACCCTATTCATAGGGTGCTATTTTCCCCCGTCTTCTCCCACCTACCGGCTCCCGCCCTGCCCCTTCCTCCTCGTAAAAGCAACCCAGAATCACATACAGCATATGGAATAAACATTTATTTTTATACGATGCAAGTGTACACATATGATTCACATGACCCCGTCTTCTCTCTCCTACCGGCTCCCGCCCGGCCCCTTCCTCCTATGTTTATAATAAAAGCGTGTACCCGCATTAATCACCGTCTTCCCCCTCCTACCGGCTCCCGCCTGGCCCCTTCCTCCATGCAAATTTGTCAAATATACGAAATCAACATACTCTCATTATACCTCTTACAATCAATACACTCATGCATAATGCATAACATCAATATACTATAGCATAAGTTACATACTTAGCATGCTTTGGTAAAGATCACACAATCCACAAGTTCATGTATACACCACACACTCAACATACTAGTATATGAGTATTGCCACAAAGTTTCATACAATTATGATTCATGTGGGGATACACAAGTCTTAAGATTAGAGGTTTAATAAATTCACATACCTAGGATGTAACATAACATCATGTACATTTATGTCTTCTACCGAATCTATGTGAAAAGGGCTTAGGAATCTATCATCTTTCACTATACACTTCACATATGTAACCATACATAGCTCCAATTTTTACTAAAGCATAGCATATACATCTTATATCCCCACTCTCTAGTGAAAAGAGAACAAGCATGTTACCCATTTCATGAAAAACTACTCTACATGTCACCTTACATTATTCTAGCATGCTTTCCCCAAATCCATCCTAATTTCATTACGTCAAATACTTAAATTAGATTCATGATTTATGTAAGCATAGTGAGTATAGAAATCTACTCACCTAATAGATGGATTCCCACTTGTGTTCTTTGTTCAATCCTTCCACTCAAACCCTAGCAAAGGACCAAGGCAATTCTTAGTCATGAAATAAATTATAGCATGAGAAGGATTAGTGGAGTATAAATTTACCTTCACCCAATTTTAGCCTCTGAAAATTGGGAGTTTTTAGGAACTAATTTCAGAATTAGGGCTTTGATTTTCCCTTGCAAAACCACCCCAAATCTGGATTTCTCCTCTTCTCCGGCCAACTGGGGATCCCCCCGAACCAGGCCGACCCGCGGCCCTGTGCGCCGCCCCCGCGCGTGCTGCGCACGGCTGCGGGTTGTGCTCGCGGCTGTGCGCAGCCGCGTGTTGGTGGCGCGCGGCTGCTGCCGCCCCCTGGCTTCGGCTGGGGGTGCAAGAGAGAGAGGGAGAGAGGGAGTTGTGAGGGAGGAGCAAGTCTAGGGTTCAGGTTGAGAGGAAAAGGTTTTTTACAGAGAAGAGAGAAACTCTTCTCAGATCTGAACGTAAGGGAAGGTACACTTTGCATAAGGCCCCCAATAAATCAAGTTATTAATAAGTTAACACCTCCCCCATGTTGCCACTTGGCCAAAACTAGGATCAAGATGATCCTAGCCCTACATCTCATCCCCTCATGCACACCTAACCCCTTCCACTAACTCCAAATAAAATATTACAAATACTAAGTATTTTTATTTAGGTATACACTATTTTGGGAATACTATTAGATATACCTAAGAAAAACAATTATCTAAGATATACTCCCATATACCCTAGTATCATAATTATTTTAGCATAAAATACTTACACATATTTTCTATGTATTCCAATTTATGCCATATAAAAAAAATGAAAGTGATTCATAAAAAAAATAAAAATACTAATCCTTGGTTATCCTTATTACTATTGGTATTCAATTAAGAGATAGGAATCATAAAATTGTCTTTATCACCGATACTTAATATAATTAGAAAAAAAATATAGGCTATTACAGTAGTAGAGAAAATATATTGTGTTTTACAGTGTTTGGTTGGTAAAGTGAAATTGTAAATGGAAAAGTATATTGTGGTTTACGGTATTGGTTGGTAAAGTGAAAGTATGAATGAGAAAGTATATGTGCTTTACGGTGTTTGGTTGATAACTTAGAAGTGTAAGTGAAAAAATGGCCACAAAATTAACTGTAGCAGTGATTTAAATATTATAAATACTATAAAATTAAATATACTATTGAAAATTAAATTGTACTAATAAATTTGAGATAAAATATTAATATTTTAATTATAACAATAATATTAATAAAATATTAGTAAAATTAGTAAAATATTACTAAATATTAACTAAATAACTAATTATAAAATTTTAAGAAAATATAAAGAACATTAATAAAATTTTAAGGATGCTAATAAAACATAAATATTAAAAAAATCTTAAGAAAAATAATAATATATAGTTATAATATTATAATATTATAAAATACTTAAGATTATTATAATATTAAATTTTATTATAATAATATTGTAATATTATAAAAATATAAATAAACAAAGTAAAATATAATTATAAATTTAATAATAAATATTATTACAATATTAACATAATAAAATATTAATATAATTTTTAAGTATATTATAATATTAATAAAGTAATTATTTATATTAAGAAATAAATAAATTAAATATATAATAATTTTATATTAAAGCATATTATTGTTATATTAATAAATATTAAATCTAAATAAAATATTAAGAAAATTGGTGTAAATATTAATAAAATAATAAAGTATTAAATAACAATATTAAATTAAAATAATTAAATATTAAAAAATATTAAAAATAATAAAAAACTAAAAATACAAATATAAAATAATTAGATAAGAAATTAAACACTATTAAAAATATTAAAAACATTAAATCTTTAATAATATTAAATTATATATTGATTATCAAGTAACTACTTTCGGACTGCAAGTGTACTATAAGTAGAATTTACATGACCACAAAATTAACTGTAGCAATTGCAAGTGAGAAAATGTTGAGTGTAAAAGTGAGATTTACATGACCACAAATTTAACTGTAGCAACTGCAAATAAGAAATGAGAGTTGTATTTTGCAAGTTGTTTTGCAGCGAAACAAACAGCGGAAAATGGAAAAGAGGTTTTACGACTTGCGATTTTACGGCCTTTTGCGGGGAAACAAACGGACCCTAAATCCAAATTAATCTAATTTAGATGACTTAATGTTTGGGTTAAAGTATTTAATGAAATAAGAGGTAACAAGCAAGAGTATTTTAGGTGTTAAAAGGCCACAAATTGTCACGTGTTAGTAACGTGATAAAAAAACTAAGGCCATAAATTTTCGTTAAGATTTAGAGATTTGTAGAGAGGGGAGGGAGGGAGGTGACGAAAGAGAGATGAGAGAGTCGAGTTCTGGCAGTAAGGAATGCGTTAGAAAATAAGAGGACCCCAACTCTGATTATAGATGATTTTATGATTGATTTGAGTTCTGTTCCACGTGAGAAGCTCGCACGCCTAGGAGATTTGAATTGAAGGGAGACTGGCGTCACCTGCACGTGGGAGAACAGAAAGGGTCCAGCTTGGCACTTGTGTTTTCCGAGTATGAGGACACGGCTCAAAATGTGAACTTTTTTGGCATAATTTGGCAATAGAGTTTCTCAAACCGTGGTTATATCTAAGTTAAAATGAAATTGAGGTTTGTATTCATGCAGACTCTAATTCTTGAAACTCAATAACTAAGGTTTGAAGGTTTTGTAATCCCGATTTCTCAAAACTCCATTTTGGTTCTCAAACAAGACGCAGTTTCAATAACCTTGTTTTGAATCCTTGAGCTCTTCCAAACCTTTGTTTGATAAACTAAATCCCATTCCCTAACGAGGCCTTCGTTTCTCTAATGAGGTCTGACTCATTGGTAAATGGTGAGAGTGGGTTGTGAGAAGCCTGGTTAAACCCCATGTATAAAAAAATAATGAAAATGGAGCAGTGAGAAAAGTTTTGCATAAGAACATCAAAATATGAAAACTCAGTTTTTTCTCTTTTATCTATTAGGAGGTGGGGCAATCAAGTGATGAGATGGTCTTTTCATCTTTTTTTTAATTTCAAGTCTTGTAATTTCAAGTCTTAATACAGAAAATATATACAATATACGCAAAAAAATCCAATATTAATAAGTACAAGAATACCTGCAAAAAGGGGTCATGTTCACGATAGATATGAAAATAGGAATAAAAAAGAAAATAAAGTCAGAATAATAAAGATACTTATGAATAATAAATGCATCGAGTCTCCTACTAATATCTCGTAAAGTATCAGGTACTACTAAGTCCCGGATCTCAAGCCTGAACATGCAAACTCAGGGTTGTCAGAAAGCGAGCTAGAAGTGTAAAATAAAGTAGCAGTAATAGTATACTACAATAATAATACAATTAAGATAACATATAATATATGATTAAATGACGATGATAAAATATAATTATACTAACAATCAATATATATATTATGTTTGTATCAAAACATTATCAATGCGTAGCATGTTATAACAGTGTTACCTTTTCCGTATCAAACTATATATAATTAAAACAATACAATGTAAATCAAAGAGTGTTTCACATATATAAAAACTAACATTATATTATTATATTATCATTAAAGCATTTATAACCATTAACATACTTTAATATATAATAAGAGCTAAGATATAGGACTTGATGATATATTATTGAAAATAATTTGTATTATTAATGGGTGTCCAGTCTTAATTATTTTATATTTACTATTTACACTAATAGTACTAATAACATAACAGTATAGTGATAATAAATGTGAACATCTACATATGAAATAAAATAGAAGTAATCACGCTATAGTGTTTGTGATTATATAGGAACAGTGTGTCTTCAAAGAATACATAGAACAAAAAATATATGGAATATAGAGTATTCGTGTACATGAATAGTGCGTCTCGATATGAAGTACAAAGTATACATGCGTCATGATGGTAGATAAATATCAGGATATGTAACAAGTATAAATAGAAAATAATATACATGTATTGAGCAAGTCATATTATTTTTATAATAACAACAATCAGTACCGCCTGGTATTTTAATCAATCTCTTCCAATATCTCATACCACTGGTAGTTCATACCAGAGCCCTTACTCTAATCGAACTCATAGCATATATGTACCATGATTAGTATGAGTGACCAAATAACAAGCATTTTGTCGCCATCATTGTTTATACCTTTTTATTATGTTAATTGAAAACTTAATGGTCGAAGAGCTTTAATCAGGTGGGTATTCCTGTGCCTACCTGAGATCATGACCTTAAACAAGCCCCTGACTGCTGAGACCAGGGCTACCCGCTAGGCCAGGAACAAAAAACAAGAAGCTCAATGAGCTATATACAATACAAGCGGTAATCAGCATTACCACGTTCCTTACAGTAGGGCGAATTTGGATCGACGACATCCACCCAACAAGACCTAATCAACAGTCAAGTCTCTCCCAACCTATATTATATTTATTATATTTAATCTACACAATATGTCAAGAGCAATAACAATGATTATAGCATGTGTAAGGTTAACAAGACATGTATAGGACAGCAGGAGGCATGCGATCCATAAGACGTGAGACTCTAGAGGTGGCCCTCTTGTATTCATGTACAGGATAACAAGATAAAATGATAACATGAGGTACAATATTTTGTGTGGCACTTAGTTCCGCACGTCTCAGATCAATTGTCGGTGTGTCCCAGTAATAAGATTATTACATCAATATCGATATCAGGAATAAGAAACAATAATGTATTGTATTAAACAGTCATATAACAAAAATACAAGAATATGCATGTAGCAATAATCCATGTAATAGGAGCAGTGATCCATGTAAAAGGAATACTAAAATAATCAAAGCATGTATACAAGTAACTCCATGTGACAATGATACAAGTCTAAAATAATTGTGTCTAGTGTATTAGAGTATCCGTGTAATGGTGACACCTAAACTAACAGTGTCCTTAATTATAACAAATACGTAGAAACAAGCATACAATAGTGATAGTTGAACAGGAAGTAACAGTGTCCAGTGTATTGGTGGTTATCCAGGTGACAACGACAGTATCAAGGTGAGAGATGTAACGTGAACATCGTCAATATCCACATATTTATCAATACCTATTATATTACTTTTATGTTTTTACTGTGATCGATGTCATTCAGGAATTATAGTCAATTATTTATTTTCAAACACTTCACAACTAGTTTAATATTTATTAATTTAGTTATTATTCTATAAATCTTTTATCTATTATTTAATAATTATACAAACATATATAGAAAATCTATCCACATGTTTATCTTAAATCAAGAGTCACTATAAAATATTATTAAATACTAACACACCCTTATTTACAGTAGTTTACATTATACATGATTTATTGAGTGATACATACAATTTATTGGATAAATCACTAATTATTATATTTAACATGATGAAAGATTATTTATAAAAGAAAAACGCTCACATAGCTATTACATAGATGAAGCTCGCTTTCCTACGATCGCAATGGCTCGAAATCTTCCCGATCGGACTCCGAATGGTCAAGATATCGCTCGAACACTGAAATCAATAAAAGAGGTTAAATATGTAATAATAATATCTAAAATGCAAATATTATAACTTGTCAGGGGGTTTTATGCAAAATTACCTTTTCTTATTTTGGATGCGGGTTTTGTTGTTATTAGAGCGGATCTAAATCCAAAACTCAGACCCTTAAGTGAATATGGATTATTGGGTTTGGTTTTATGATTAGTGGGTTTTGGGTATGGCTTTATTGAAAGAGAGAAAATGAAAGAGAGAGAGATAAGAGAGAGGAGAATTTTCAGTGCAAACACAGAGAAGGAAAGAAACAAGAGGAAGGAAAGATAGAAGGAGGAAGAAAAAGGGAGGAGGAAAGAAGGCGGTTGACCGGCCTAGGCCGACGGCTGGCTAGGGCGGTGCCGATGTCCAAGGGGCCTACGTCCATATGCGGGCCCAAGTGGAGGAGGGTAGTGGTATTGGAAGGTGTTGGTGATAGTGACTGTGGGGTTGAAATTGATGATGATGAAGATTATCGGTGGTGAAGTTGAGGTAAAGGGGTGAGTTGATGGAAGAGATGGTGCGTGATTTGGTGGTTGAAGGAGGAGTAAAGTGAGGAGAATTTGGTGATGGGTGGCAATGGTGGAATTGCGATATTGGTTGAAGGAGAGATGTGATGGTGGTGGTTGAAAAAGAGATGTGATGGTGGTGGAAGAAATTGAAGTAGGGAATAGAGAATTGAAGGAGGAGAAAAAAGAGGGTGAAGTGGTCAGAGTGGGGACGTCGCCGACGTGGGTTAGCTGGCGGCGTGGGTCAGGCAGTGGTGTGATCGGAGGAGAAGAGAGAGAAAGACGAAATTGGGAAGATAATAGGGTGTTGTGTGAAGAGAGAGATTATTAGAGAGAGAAATGATAATTAAAGAAAGAGAGAGAATTTAGAGGGATTATATAGTGAAGGGAGAGAGAATTGGCGGTAGAATGAAGGTTGGTGAAGAGGAGGTCGGTGGAAGGAAGACGGTGGCTTGCTGGAAAGAGAATAAAATGATTAGTGTAGGAGATAATTAAAAAAAAATTGCTTGATATTATTAAAATTTGGTAAAATTTGACTAGTTCAGAACGTTTCCTAAAAATTCTATAAAAAGAAAATATTAGAAAATGATATCTGGTGGTGAAACTGGTCAATCTGACCACCATGAAGGTCAAATCAAATATGTACACCATATCAGATGCTAGTGCGGTGATACGCACATCTAGAGCAAAGGGTTACATTATGTTTTGTCCTATAATATAATAGTTGTGGCTTCGTATATTTTGTTCCAGTGAGGCTTTGTACTACTTGATTTTACTTTGACTTTGCTTGAATTTTTTGGAGACATATTTCTTCCGTCCTCCTTTTGATATTGCAATTAAAGACTTTATCCATACATTCTCCAATTACTGTCTTATCCTGCAATAAGACAAACTACATGTTGGCCCAAAGGCCCACTGTAAGTACATCTAGAGGGGGGAATAGGCATACGGTTAATCTAATGAACAATAATGCGGAATTTAAAAACTTAATTGCAACACAATTAATGCAACCAACGAGTGTAGCCAAATTTCCGGTGAAGGGCTATGGACTAACTCCTCTTGATTCCTCTGAATAAGAGTTGAGGTGCTATATGAAGCTCTCATGGTTAAACACAAGTGAGGCGCACACAAACAAGCCAAACATATAATATATGAATGAGCAATATGAAATGATGCAAGGCACAATTTAAAAAGAGAGAGTTAGAGTCAATGGATCAAACACAAACACCAAGATTTGTTTCGAGGTTCGAGCACCCAGCTCTACGTCCCTGCCTTCATACAGAGGATTTTCACTAATTTGACCACACGGGACTCCCACACAGGGAACCTCCACTGAGGATTTGGGGCAATACAATAACCGGGAGTACACAACTCCTCTCTCAACCGAAACAACCTCTCACTAGAGGCAATGCACAACCAACACAAAAATCACCTCACACAAGAGGGGTAGGCACTTAGCCATTACAAATCAATCACCTCACACTTGAGGGATTTCAACACAAACTCCACCTCTCACTAGAGGGAGCTAAACACAGTCTCCACCTCTCACTAGAGGGAGCCAACCGTAACTTCCACAATCACCTCACAATAGAGGGATACCAAATCAATCTCCTCTCACTAGAGGGATATCACAATGAAGGAAATTTACAACTTGGTGGTTTCCACAACCAAAACTAATTTTTCCTACAAAATAAAGATCCTAATAGATAGGATAGAAGATAAGCTCAAGTGCGAAAAATAAAGAGTTTGGAAACAAAGACACAAAGAAAAATATTTGGGAAAACAACTTAGTATTTGATAGAAATGAAGAACAAAGCAAATATCCCAAATTTATATTTTTCTTTGATTTTTCCAACCCTTTAAACAAAATAAAGATCAAATCTTTAAAGCTCTAAAACTCTTTTAAAACTTGTAATAAAATACTAGAGAATATAGGAAATTTTTGCTCTAAAAACTTGTGGAGAAACATCTCTCAAATGGGATATAAATAGCCCATTACAAAATCTGCCCGTTGGCTGGCAGAAAGGTCAGTTTTGACCTTCCGGTAGACCGACAAACAGTCAAAAAAGTAGCTGTTGAGCCTGCCGGTCGACCGCCGGTCGACCGCGCCCAGAACCAGAGAGCAACGGCTCTCTGGCCGGTCGACCGCACGGTCGACCGGGTCAACCCGAGAGTGGGCTGACTTCAGTCGGTCGACCGCTCGATCGGCCGGCCTGCGTGTACATCCTTGTGCACGTCGGTCGACCAGTCCGGTCGACCGACTCTGGCTCCGGTCGACCGCCAGAGCCTGGCAGGGCTAAATTCAGAACTTGAAATCTGAGTTTTTATTATCCTATAAAATCCCATAAAAACTCTAAAAATCCACAAAAATAGTTTCTTGTATTATCTTTGATATACAAACATGTGTGAACAAATTCAACACATATTTCAAACTATTTGAACCATTTTTGTGTTATGAAAATTTTGCCGAAAACTAAAATCTATATTTTCCAAAACTAGGATTTTTGAAATGGAAAATCGTTTTGTCCAAAACTCATCCAAATACAAAAACATGATATTTGAAACAACTTGAAGCATACAGTATATGGATAGAATCCAATATACATGAAAGATATATATATATATATATATCAATGTTTTGACTTAAATCCAAAAATAAGTTTTGTTAAAATACCAAAACTCCAAACATATGAAATAGACTATCAAACTAAGTTTGTTTAAATAGTTGAAGCATACATGTATATAGACCAAATCTAATATACATTAAACCATGTAAACTTGTTTTGATTCTATCTATTCATGAAAACCAAGATCGGTTAAACTAAAAATCGAAAACCAAAACATGAAACTTAAACAAGTGTATGTGTTGTGAACTTGAGCATATCACACTATCTAATTTTTAACAATGTATCTAAAGTATAAACTAAATAATGTACCGAAGTCTTCTTGTAGAGCGCCGTCTCCAAGTCGACTCGATCCAAACGTGATCCACCAAGCTTGACTCCAACGAGTGCTAGATGTGAACTTTAACGCCGGCTCTTGAATCACCATGTGAAAGCTCCAAAACATCTTGTTGAAACTAATCATCTACTAATATCTTAGTTAAGTATCTGAAACTAAACATCACAAGATTATTAGTAAACTATAACTACATGAGTTAATCATCATCAAAACTAGAGTGGAAGGTCTCTGGGCCAACACCCACCACTTTAGTTTTGATGATGATTAACTCATGTAGTTATAGTAAAAAAGATCTTGTGTTTATTAAATTTCAGATATTTATCAAGATCTTAGTCGGTGTTTAGCTTCAACAAAAGATTCAAAGTCAAGTTTTTAAGCTAGCATGTGTTAATTCAAGAGCTCGCGCTTTAAGATCGCATCAAGTACTCAAAGAGGGGTCTTGTAATATCCCATATCTAATAATACTGTATTTTATTTGTCTGAGTATTTATTTGGTTTCTCTGATTTTTTTATTTATTATTGTTTGGTTATTATTGTCGATATTTGTGTTTATTAATGATATTATTATTAATTTTACTTAGTATTTTTCTTCCCTTGAACCCGTACCCGTTGGCCCCGAACCCGAAACCACCAACCCACTACCCTATAACCCAAATCCCCATAATCTTGACTAAATCTAAATCCCATCTAAAAATCTTAATCTTAACTAATAAATCCCAATCCTAACAACCCCACAATTTTATCCTTATCCTAACCAACTAAACCAAATTCTAAACAACTAATTAGATCTTAATTTTATCATAATCTCCTCCATCTCCCCTAACTTACAGCCGCCAACACCCAACGCAACTCCCCAAACCAGTCCACCCTGGGTTTCCTCCCATGCGGCAACCACCACCACACCCCACCCGAGCTCTGCATCATCATGCCAATAGCCGAGCTCAGTAATGTGAGCTTGTAACCAAGTGGGGTATTAAGATGGTGAGTACTTTCTTTCTTTCTTTCTTTTTTTAGTTTAGTTTCGATTTAGGGTCTCAAAGATTCTTCTTGCTGACATTTTGTTTGCACACTGTTCTTACAAATTTAGAAGAAAGATTTAGCTGTATGCATGCTGGATGATAGCAATACTTGTGTTGAATTTGTTAGAGTTTTACTTGAGTCTCTGTGAATGTGACATTGTCGCTGTTCTTTTACTACATGGTAGACTCTCTTGACTGTGAGTTATCCATCACCATGCAACATCTTTTGGTCTGTATGCTTTGATGCATGACATTTTTGTGAAGCCAAAATGCCAAGTTGTCTCTTGAGATCTGCCGTGTCTCATGGCTGTAAAAACCATTGACGTCATCCTCAAAAGCATACATCAATGTTATCGAGATCAGCACATAAAACTATTTTTGTTGTTGCCAGTAGTCATGCTGCCTCCCCCAGCAAATTCTTGCTTGCCACTTTTGCATTGTCCATGATATTAAAGAGTGCGGCAGGTTATGGAGGATGAAGTGAGTGGGATGTCATTTTTCGGCTCTCCGTGGGTCGCCGTGGATCACTGTAGGCGAGCGCGAACGCACCCACGCTCTTCACGGCGAACTCCTCTATCCAACGAACCCCTCCGCGGCCCGGACGCCTCCGCCGGAGCCTCCGTCGGCGTGCCGCAAATCGCCCCGAGGTTAGTGTATTTATTTGTGCAAGGGTAAAGTTGTAATAATTGATAACTTTAATTAAATGTGTATGGTTTGTGTGCGTGAGTGTAGTTGTGATATGCATGTATATGTATGCATGTATTAATGCATAGGTATGTTATTATGTATGTATATCTAATTAAGTGCATGCCTATATTTATTATGTGGGTGTTTGGGTATTATTGTGGATATTACATGATGGATGTGCATGTCTATGTATTTTAATTCATGTAAGTCTATGTATAATATGTATGTATAGAGGTGTATGCATGTGTATACTCGTATATACGTATATATATGTATGTACGTGGGTGTACACGTATGTATCGGTGTGCTCGGGAGTATGTTTAGTGTATATTTATATTTATTTGTATGTGTTGGTTGCGTGTTGCAGCGTTTGGAAATCGTTTGTTGAGATCCGGACCGTTGCAGGAGACCCGGACCCGATCTAAATTTGTGCCGTTGTGGACCCGATACAATGGTGATTCGAAGACCAATCCATGGGATGATCCAGAGATCCGTACCAGTTCATGTAGTGAAGACCAGACGGCGATTCGATTCCGAAACCGCATCATTTCATGTGAGTGTTCGTTCTTGTACATTTTCTGATTTACCGTTGTTAGTATGCATTTACATGTAACTCTTATCATTCATGTGACTTTCTGTTGCATTTTTACCAGTTTGATTACTTGTACTACTTCATGAGACATCTATGATTGTACACTTTAATTACGTAGTTGATATGAGCTTGTATCAGCGTTATTTCATGTGTTGGTAGATCGTCGTTGTTGGCTTAGGCCTAATATTGATGTACCGTGGACTGGACTTGATCTTGTAATTGACCTAGTTGTATAAATCTTAGAATATAAGTATATTGATCCTGAGGCTGATTGATTGATAATTGAGGATTAGAGATTCATATCTTATGTCTAGTGTTTGTCGGACAAATTATTTGGTGACTATTCTGACTAGAATTCTTTTGGATATTGAGGACGTGTTAAATTTGATGTTGCTTTATCGACAGACTGTTTTACCGAGGCAATGATATATGTGAATATGATACTCTTGACGCTAGTGTATAGATGAGACTGACTTCTGGACTGTTAGGAGCTATTATTATTGGATTATCGCATTGGTAAGTTTGACTGATATATTGATGACCTTATCGATATTGACTACTAGATGTAGAGGTGGTCTAGGTTCCATATTGACCGAGGATATTACACTTCTAAATTATGATATGATTGATTTGGATATCAAGGATTGAATAAATAGGAGAGATTTGTTAATAAAATGAAATCTTTGACTTGAACCTATCGGTAAACTCGATTGGATTGGAGTTGACTTGGGGGTTGAGGAATAGGCGTTGATTGGGTTGACTTGATCTGGTGGATTTTAGACATATATATACTTAATATGTTACTTGAGTTTTAGGATCTTGTGATTGGTCTTGATAGAAGTGAGAGTGTGTGATGATTTTGATCGGAATGGAGTGTGGAGATTTAATTAGATGTATCAGAGTATTTGTTATTTCGGTTATTGATGGTTTACCATATTAGACACCTTGACATGAATGGATACTATTGTTGAGGCTAGGTTCATGATGACTATTGAGATTGGCTATTGTTATATGCAGTACAAGCATATGAGATATCGATCAGTTCCAGATGAAACTGGCTATTGAGTATTATCTAGTCCCGTTGTTGTATTAATTCATGTTATTGAAAATTACTGGGAAAATATTGTCAGACAGTAACATATACATTGTTCCATTGTTTTACCGTTTACACTGTAATATTATTCGTATTGTTATTGTTATATTGATATTGTTACTGTTACTGTATCGTCCCTGTAATTGAAATAATATAGAGATTGATTGTTATAAATAATAATGTAAATTGACAACTTACACTGGTTGGGGAAATTGATGAAGGAGATAACGCTTGTATTTTGGGTGGACCTACGATATAGGTTGCGCAGCCGAGATACGATTCCACTATAGGGTTCCGGGGGATGACTGACATCCCGTATTGTTTATATTGTTATTGACACATTGTTATTGTTATTGTTATTAACTACCGCTATTGTTATTAACTACCTAGCGGTAGGACCTGGTTCAGCGCCAGGTGATTGGGCCGTGGTTCCGAGTATGTACGGAACCCACCAAAAGTATGGATAATGTCTCTTCTATTAATTTCAATAAATTTAGGATATCGATTGACACGTGTAGTAGGCATAGTATGGGATGCGTCTATTACAGGTAGCAATTGGTGTTCGCTAACATAATAAATGATAATGAAATGTTAATGCATTGTGACTGACCGTAATCACCTGATTGTACATATATATCACTATGATAGACATATAATTGTAACCATGACCAGATTTATATACCAAATTAGAGATATTGCTAGGATACACATCTAGACATCAGTTGTTTGTTTACAGTTGTTTTACTGTCTTTTTCTGCACATTTATTCATGTTATTGTTATTCAGTTGTTTATTTATCATGTTATTTAGTGTTTGCAGTTATCTGTTATTATTTGTGCACATTATTTATATGCACAAGCAGTCCTCTTTACACACACACTCACCAGGTCGCTTTCTGACGACCCTGGATTTGTACGTCTAGATATTGGACGCTTTATTTCTGTTGTTTAGGTGTTCGATGAGACTGTACGCTTTGCGAGGAGTTGGACTCTCCCTTTTGATTCTGATATTCTTACCTCTTTTTATTCCTATTTATATACTTTTCTTAATTTATGCATATCAGATTTAGTCTCTATTCCAGTGCTTTTTATATAATATCATGCGTGGATATTTATATGGGATATTGCAGTGATTATTGATTGATTTTGGTTTGGATTTATAACTTGTTCAGGTTACTTTAGACTTAGCGTATATATGTGGGGTATTTTCCTTGCGTATATACATCGCCGACTCGTATCGCGTCTCCATTTCCGCGTATTTTGAGAAGCGGGGCGTGACAGGTCTAGCTCATGAATTGAGTTTGGATAGTGTCAAGATGGAGAAGAAGATTTTTAAAAGAAGATTTTCAAGAGAAGACTTGAGTCCTAATTTGTAATTTTAAGATTTTTGTTTTAGATAAAATGTAAATGATAGATTAGTTTTGGATTGCTTTAGTTCATTCACACACATATAAAATTATATATCATTTTCATAACAAATAGTTTTAGTCCTTGGAAATAAAGTTTTGGTTTTGATTTTCATGAATACATCATTTTGGTTTCATGAATAGATTTCATCAAAACAAGTTTACATGGTTTATACGTGTATTAGATTTCATCCATATACATTGTTACTTCATATTATCGAGAAACTTATTTTGATGAGTTTATATCACGTGTTTAAGTTTTATATTTATCAAAACTTATTTTAAGTTTATTGTTAAAAAAAAAAGAATATTTCATTTTCTTTGTGTATTAGATTCTATTCATACACACTATGCTTCAAAAGTGTTTAAATATTTTGTTTATATTTGTATAAATTTTGAAAAAAAATCCGTTTTTCATTTTGAAGTTGATTTTAAAAAATACAGTTTTCGGTTTAAGCCTAAATTCTATACCTCAAAAATAGTTCAAATTGTTTGTAATATGTGTTGATTTTTGATCACACATATTTGTACTTCAAATAATTACATGAACTTATCTTTTTGTAAAATTTATGGAGTTTTATTGAAATTTATAGGTATTTCAAAGTCCTAATTTTTAATCGTATAATTCATGTTCTTGGGCTGCTGTTGGTCGACCGACCAGCCGACCGAAGTAGGGCTCAGTCGACCGACGTGCACAAAACGTGTACAAACCAAGAGCCATGGCTCGATCGACCGAGCGATCGACCGGTCGACCGAGCGGTCGACCGACTTGCTCACCCAACTCTCGGTTGGGTGGCGGTTGACTGACAGAGAGGCTTCCTCTCTATGGTCTGGGGACGGTCGACCGAGTGGTCGACCAGTAACCCCCATATGACCGTTGGCCGGTCGACCGGCCGGTTGACCGACAGATCATCGTGGCCCCAACGGCTAGTTTTTTAACAGCTTATAAAATGGGACTTTTGGGCCAGTTTTATGTAAGATTTTTAGAAGTATTTTCAAAAACTCTTTTAAGAGTTTCTCTACAAGTTTTAGAGCTTCATTCCATATCCAAAAGAGAATGTTTCAAGAGTAAATCTCTTGAGTTTTTAAAAGCTTTTTCTTGAGTTTTTCCACCATAAAATTTATCGTGTTTTCTCACACAAGCTTGAGCTTTCCATTGCCATATCCATCCTATAGGGATTCTTGTTTGTTAGAGAGTTTGTTTGTGATCAAGAAGTGATCACAAAATTTCATATTTGTATTTGGAGGAGTTGTAGACATTGCGGCCTCTGTGAGCTTGTGAGTTCGCGTGTGTTTTTCTTGCGAGAACAAGTGAGGGACTTGTGTGTCAAGAGTTCTTAAGAGAGCTCGTTGTAGATGTTGCGGCACTGAGTGATCTTGCGGGATCGTTATAGTAGAAATTCATCATTGCGTGAAGGTGGGGACATAGAGCAAGTGGTTTGAACCTCGAAACAATTCTCCTGTGTTTGCGATTGCTTACCTCCCTCTCAATTCACTTGTGTTTTATATCTTACATACTCTTAATTGTTCATACTTCTATATGCTTTATATAACTTGTGCTTAATTGATATATGTTTGGGATTGTTTAATATCTTGCATGCTCTCATTCATTGCTCATCTAGTACATGCTTGATATTATATTTGTGTGCTCACACTTGTATTCAACAGAGAGAGATATAGTAGCACTTCAACTCTTAATCTAAAAAAAATATTGAGGAGAAGTTCAGAGCCCTTCACCGAGAATTCGGCTTCACTCTTTGGTTATACGTTATGTGTTAGTGTAATAGTTTTAATTTGCATAATTAGTTTTTAATTTCATATTTGTTTAGCATTTGATTGGTACGTCACCCATTCACCCCCCTCTAAGTGGTGTCAGAGCTTTGTGCTCTTAATTTGGGTCTAACAACTTAGAGTTAAAGATCACATTTTTACTAATCACAACATTTGCTCACACACACACGCACATGGATTTCATTGCACCTCGTATGTTTGACATTCTTAACTTTCAAACTCAGAGAGTTAAGGTGTCTACGTATCTCAAAACCCTAGGTGTTCATGTTCACTTTGTCACTATTTAAAATTCATATTTTTTAAATGGCAAACATCTTGAGGCAATGCAAAAGCCATACATGCTTTAAAATCTACCCTAAATGATAATTTTTATCTAGGGTTGCTAACATTGATTCGGCTTTTATAGTATGAATACTCTCATCACTCTCGATGAACAAATATAATATAGTAAGGAGAGTGACTCGGATGAAGAAAGTGATGCTTCTAATATGGGCTACATGGTCCAGGGGGATGACCCCCTTGAGGTAAATTCTGATCCCGAGCTTAATGAAGACGTTGAGATGCCATATGATGACCTTGCTTTATTTTATCAAAAACTTCTTGAAAATATGAATTGTTAAAGAAAGAAATAGATTCTTTTAAAAATAAATTTTAAATTATTTCAAAGAAAATGAATCTTTGAAAAAAATTAAGTTAATTTGATTTCTAAAGAAAAGAGATTATTTTAAAGGAAAATGATTCCTTGAAAAAGAAGTTGTTTTAAAAGAAAAATAAAATATTTCTATTTCCAAAAAGAAAAATGATTTTGATTCTTGTTATGATTCTCATGCTACTATCCATTATCTTCTATTGAAATGAAAAATGAGATTCATGTTTTGAAAAATAAAATTGATTGTTTGGGCTCCACTTTGAGCCAATATGCATTTAATCATAATAAATTAGAATCTATGTTTCACAATAAACATATTCCACATGCTCATGAACATACCCATGACATACATCTCATGCGCATCATGATCACACTTATTCCTCTATGTATGCTAGAGTGTACACATATCCACATTGTGGCCGCAAAGACCATCTTGCAAAAATTTATTTTGATAGATTAAATCTTTAAATTTTGCAAATAAAAAATGTTTGGGCTCCTATTGCTGCTAACCCTCATCGACCCAAAAAGATATGGGTATCAAAATCCCCACCTCTTGTTTTTGATGTAGGTGTGGGTTCTCACAAAACGTGAGAGGATTGGTGCCTTGATGGTGGATGCATTTCAAGCTCGAAGGTCAAACCAAATGGATGCATCGCTATCAAAGAATTTTGGTGGGAGGACCACCGTGTTTTTGGAGAAATGGATTGGCTACACGATTTGATAACCATTTCATTCTCCACCTTTAATTTTTTTTAATACTTATATGGTAGTGTAATAACCTAGACACTCAATCATATATTGTTTTGAGCTTAATGCTGAGTTGCTTGGTTGTATGCTATGCATATATTTTTGAAAAATTTTATTCATATTTTTAAATGGATTTACATGCTTATATTTTTATTCATATTTTATATGCTTTAGTTAAAGCATATTTTGATCTAAATGGTTATATCATTGTCCTTATGCAAATCTTATTGAAACTTGTGTTATACGTGTACAATTTTTGAGTACATGCTATACATGCTTTATTTCTACCGTGTACTCATTGTTATTTGAATGTATATTGTATGTCATAGTTTTGATGATTCTTACATGATTATATAATATATCATATTTTGAGAAAAATAATTTCATATGAATTTTGATATAAGCCTTATTTATTTATTTCATGAATATATTATTCACATGATTATTGTACACTCACCTTTATGTTTATTCATAATTTTATTTCATGAGCTCATATATGTGCTTTATATATTTTGAGTGTCAATTCTTATGTAAATTAGCATGTTTCATGAGATATATAATTTGATTTCTTATTTGAAGGATCTTTAACTAGTTTTCAATACTTCTTTAAACTACTTATTTATTCTTCACTTGGTAGTGTTTCAAATTATATTAAAATTATCTTCAAGTCTTACTTTTTGAAAACATCTACCTTTTAAGGGAAGTTGGTTGGGAGATCGTGTCTTGTGTGCCTTAATGAAAATCTCTTTAAATATGTGCATCATAGGGTAGTAGTCACGAGTTATACACTTACTTATTATGAAAATTGATTTTTGTATACTCATACTTGTTTTCTATATATGTATGCATCATATTTCAATTGGTATTAAATTGATCATACATACATACAGATGATTTCTCGTGCAAAATTAAAATGTTCATACATATTCTTTATAGCACAAACTATTTTATGCTAAATTTGATTTACTTCTAAATGTTAATTGATATCTCTTACAAGCTTATTCATCATTTTAAAAAGGAGGGAAGAAAAATTCTTTAACTTAAAATGATTTCATTGATTTATCAAAATTTATTTGTTGATTTCAAGTGGTGTCAAAATCTTCAATGGTATCTTAATATTTATGTTTATTGATTTAACAAAATTTATTTTTGTTGATTACAAGTGGTTCAAAATTTATTGTTTGTTTTAATTGTTTTAATTGGCATCAAGATTGTTTTAAGTAGTTTTTAAAATTTGTTGTAATATATATTGCTTATATGCAGGGGAGCATAACATCTCCTTTATGTATAAATTCATATTGAGTGTATTTTATATAAAGAAGATTTTGACCTTTTTTCTTTATATGATACACGTGTGTAGCGGGAGCTTAACATCTCCGTCTATACATTGTATATTATGCTTATATGGATTAGGGTTTAGTCACCCCTTCTCCATGTAATGCATGTATTCATGGGGAGTTAACTTGACATCTTTCCTCTTCATGAATTTATATCGCATATACATTTATCTTGTTTGTTTTTCTTCACCCCTTATTGATGAATTGACAAAAAGGGGGAGAAGAATTGAAACAGTTTATACATGCATGTACTATATTTTTGTTTATTATGCATATATGTTTGTGTTTGTTTAATATTTTGCTTATGAGTTTTCATTGAATATATTTATGTATTTTATGCTATGCATGAGTTAAAGGGGAGCTTCTATGAAGCTTATTTTTAATTCATGCATATATAACTCCATGAGTTTTCTCATCATCAAAAGGGGGGGAGATTGTTGGCCCAAAGGCCCATTACTCTAGTTTTGAAAATTAACTCATATAGTTATAGTACTAATGATCTTATGCTTATTAAGTTTCAGATATTTATCAAGATCTTAGTCAGTGTTTAGTTTCAATAAAAGCTTCAAAGTCAAGTTTTGAAGTTAGCACATGTTGATTCAAGAGCTCGCGCTTTAAGACCACATCACAGATCGAGTTTGGATCAAGTCAAGATGAAGAAGAATATTTTCAAAAGAAGATTTTCAAGAGAAGACTTGGGTCCTAATTTATAAGTTAAGATTTTTGTTTTAGATAAAATGTAAAGGATAGATTAATTGTGGATTGCTCGAGCTCACTTACACACACAAATTTATATATCGTTTTCATAACAAATAGTTTTAGTCATTGGAAAATAAAGTTTTGGTTTTGATTTTCAAGAATACAACTTTTTGGTTTCATGAATAGATTTCATCAAAACAAGTTTACATGGTTATATGTGTTTTGATTTCATCCATATACATTGTTGCTTCATATTGTCTGGAAACTTATTTTGATGAGTTTATATCACTTTTTTTAGTTTTGTATTTATCAAAACTTATTTTGAGTTTATTGTCAAAAATAAGTATATCATCTTCTTTGTGTATTAAATTCTATCCATACATACTATACTTCAAAAGTTTTTAAATATCTTATTTTTGTATTTGTATAAGTTTAGAAATAATTCGTTTTTCATTCTGAAGTTGAAAAATATGATTTTTGGTTAAGCATAAATTTTTATGCCTAAAAAATAATTCAATTGTTTGTAATATGCGTTAATTTTTGATCACACATATTTGTACTTCAAATATTTATATGAACTTATTTTGTGAAATTTATGGAGTTTTATTGGAATTTATAGGTATTTCAAAGTCCTAATTTTCAATCCTATAATTCCTTTACTTGGGCTGTTGTTGGCCGACCGACCGGTTGACCGAAGTAGGGCTTGGTGCGGTGGACCGACATGCACAAAATGTGCACAAGCCCAAGAGCCTTGGCTCGGCCGACCAACCGGCCGACCATAGCTTAGGGTCCGTCGACCGAGCGGTTGACCAACTGGCTCACCCAACTCTCGGTTGGGTGGTGGTCGACCAACAGAGAGGCTTCCTCTCTGTGGCCTGGGGCTCGGTCGACCGGTAACCCCAATGGTCATAAATATGACCGTTGGTTGGTCGATCGGACGATCGACCGACAGATCATCCTGGACCCGCCGGCTAGTTTTTGGACAGCTATAAAATGTGACTTTTGGGCCAGTTTTGTGTAAGATTTTTAAAAGTATTTTCAAGAGCTATTTTACAGAGTTTCTCTACAAGTTTAGAGCTTCATTCCACATCCAAAAGATAGTTTTTCAAGAGTAAATCTCTTGAGTTTTTAAAAGCTTTTCTTGAGTTTTTTCACCACAAAATTTATCTTCTTTTCTCACACAAGCTTAAGCTTTCTATTACTATATCCATCCTATAGGGATCCTTGTATGTGAGAGAGTCTGGTTGTGATCAAGAAGTGATCACAAAGTTTTCATATTTGAGTTTGAAGAGTTGTAGAGGTTGCGACTTCGACGAGCTTGCAGGTTCGCGTGTGTTGTTCTTGCGGGAACAAGTGATGGACTTGCGGATCCAATAGTTTTTAAAGGAGCTCGTATAGGCGTTGCGTTACCGAATGATCTTGCGAAATGATTATAGTGGAAATCCTTCACTGCGATGAAGACGGGAACGTAGAGTAAGTGGCTAGAACCTCGAAACAATTCTCCCGTATTTACGATTGCTCATCTCTCTCTACTCACTTGTGTTTTATATCTTGCATACTCTCAATTGTCCAAATCTCAATATGCTTGATATAACTTGTGCTTTATTGATATGCTTGGGATTATTTAATATCTTGCATGCTCTTATTCATTACTCATCTAGTACATGCTTGATATTGTGTTTGTGTGCTCACACTTGTATTCAACCAAGAGAGTTATAGTAGTACCTCGGCTATTAATCTAGAGAAATCTTGAGGAAAAGTTTAGAGCCCTTTATCGAAAATTCGGCTTCACTCTTTGGTTATACGTTGTGTATTAGTATAATAGTTTTAATTTGCATAATTAGTTTTAATTTCGCATTTATTTAGCATTTGATTAGCACGTCACCTATTCACCTCCCTCTAGATGATTACACTACTAAATATCATTAGTAACTTAATTTATAGGTAAATTACATCATAAAAATCTTAGGGTTATTAGGATTTTATTTTGAGGGCAGGCTAGGAGATGGGAAGACATGGGAGAGAGTTGATAAAATAATATAACTCTATCTTGCATTATATACATCTTTATATTAGATTCAGTATTTAAACTCATTAATATAGCATAATAACTTGTTTAATTTTCTATTGAGGTAGAGGGGAAAAAAGCACTACTCGTGTTTCACATATTTTGTTAATAAATCTAAAATAAATAAAGCTCTTAAAAGTTATTAATGATTTATGAAATAAGAATGACATGGTAATTTCATGGTATCAGTTAATACATTAGTAGAAAATAAGTTTGAGAGTTCATTAACAACTTATAATATATAATTAGTATAAACTTAAATATTGATTAGTGTAGACATATTTCCTTATAATAAATTGTGTGTATCGGCTTGTGTATCTTAAAAAGAATTTGTGCCTGAATTAGTTGAATGCAAAGTTATATTGTACCTTAGGTATTTTAAATCCAAGACCCTTGTTATGGTTGTCGTCATCAAGCATGACTTTACTATCATTTTGTACAATATAATACAACTAATATTTAAAATAAGATTCAAGCGAGAAGGCTCGGGGGGGTATGTATTATTTTAGATCTAATTAAGACAAAGACATCCATACACAAACTCAAAACATATTGTATAGACACAATTGAAGGTATGAAGCATAATTGAATATTATGTATTGTTTAAGACCCGATTTAGAAGTCAAGGTAAAAATTAGTGCATTGCTAGCGTGGCCAATGCAATACTATTGAAGACCAATTTATACGTTTGATTAAAAAACTAGTTAATTTATTAAATGAGTAAATGTGTTATGTACTGTCTAAAACTCTACTTGTAAGTACTTCCTACCTCGACCCCCTAACCCCCTTAAATAAATAGGCGGGGAAAAAAGACATTTTGACAATTGATGTCACGCAAGATGATTAAATGTTCTACCATTCACATGATCGTGACAATGGCTTGAGGCGGGGTTTAATAAGAACACGGAGCAAAACATAAAACTCACAAAATAAGACATTTAACCATGCAATTTTTTGAAATTAAACAGTGATCGTGAAAAAAAATTTATCGTATATAAGTGAATTTTATAAATTTCAAGAGCCAAAAAAGATATTCTTATGGTGCACGATTGACTTTGTAAGTTTTAAGGAGACACATAATAAGTATAAAATATATATAGCTTGTAAGATGTTATTTAAAAATTTTAGACGCATAGGCTGTTTTGATCTTTTTTGTCTTATATATCAAATATCAATATGAAGATAAGCTGGTCTATTCCGCTTTGGTCTCAAATAGGTCAACAGAGTACAAGTCACGGAATGATCATGGATGGACCAATTTTTAGGTACATGGGCTAGTCCCATCATCACACCTGGCACATAGTTTGAAGCATTATTAATGGGTCTAGTTTTAACCTTGATAAACATTCGCATCCATGCACATGGAGTTGGCCAAGCATGACATAAGAACACAATGAACTTTATATTGGATTGTAATTAAATTCGAGAGAGAAAAAAAATCAGGGTATGCATTGTATGAGATATAATGGCTCATAAAAATATATTAATAGTGTACTTTAAGAAAGGACCCACTCCATCTGTCTTTTGAACAAACATGCACATAAAGGAAAAAACTTAGAGGATAGTTTCAATGTTCCTAAAAGTATGAAATTATAGGAGTACCAATGACAACTTGACAAATATAATAATTTTCTCTTGACAGTATTGTACGGCAGGTTACTATTTTTCAAATATTAGAAAATCAATTAAGTCAAACTTTACGTCTATTCCGCCCTCTATTTATCTCAATTTAAACTAATTACATAGAGTATCACTACCTTTTTTTTAAAAGGTGACTCACGTACCACATACGAATTATCTGATGTAGGAGAGCATCGCGACAAACAATAGGCTTTCTAGATTGACTTTCATTTGAATTCCTGATGGGACAAGAATTTCTGAAGGCTTATTTAATTAGGAAACCTAAAGAAAATTTTTAGTTTATTTTTATTCTATTCTCTTATGATTAGAAATAGTTTTCCTAAATTGATTAGAACTCTTTTAATTCTTTTTGTTTTCTTCTAGGTATAGATTATAGTGTAATACCCCGTTCCTAGAATACGTACTTAGTTGCGTATTCAGATTTTCAGTCGTATTTTCGATTTACTTTCCGTGTTTGATCGATTTTGATTTCGAATATCATTTTCCAATATTTTGGGTTTTATGTGAATTTCTGGAATTTTCTGGAATTAAATTGAATTTCTTCAAAATCGGTGTCGGCCAGTGCCGCTGACCGATTCCCGGATTTTTAATTCTCAAACTGTTTGGAATTTCATGATGGTCCTGTAGACTTTATTTCTCGGAATCATATTTTCTGCCTATATTCTTTTTCTGAGAGTTTTATGATTTTATGGAAATTCTTTCGGAGTCGGTAAATCACAGATTCCGGGATTTTTAACTTTAAAACTATACAGTATTTCTTCGAACGGATTTCGCTATTGGTCTTTATATGTTATTCTTGATTTTTGGTTAAATTTTCAGATCATTCAGAGGTACTTGAATTTCGGGCATTTTTCCAATATTTGCAAATTCCATTTTCCACCTAGGTTGCCACCTCATTTCCCACTCACATCCTCACCTAACCCCACTAACTCTCCCTCCTTCCCTTAGCCGGCCAAGTGGCCAAGGAGGTGACACCTCATGTCCCCTTTTACACAAAGCTCCCTTTCATTTACACAAATTCCATCTCACTTCACAAAACCCCCCATCATATAAATTCTATTCTTTTGCAAATAAACCTTTTCTTCCTCCTTTACTCCAACAAGAGAAATCCCCCAAAATTCCCTCTCATCTCCTCCACCAAACCCTAGCTTCAAGGATCCATCTCAAGGCTTCAAGATCTCATCTAGGGCATCACAAGGACTCCATCTTCAACCTCCAAGCTCCAAGGCAACTCCAAGCTTCAACCTCCTCCACTTCAAGCTCCAACAACTTGTGGGTTCAAGCCATCTTCTTCCTCTTGGATCAAGCCCCAAATCCAACCCCTCCATGTGAGTACCTTACTCATCAAGACCTAGATAGTTTCCTAATTACTTGTATTAGCAATTCTTACACACTAGTTTCTATAAAAATCCCACCTTTAGGTCATCAAGAACTAAATCTAAGCTTTCCATATAAAATTATCTTCTCACCAAGTCTAGACTATTATTTGTGTACTTGTATAGATAGATCAGGTCCCCAATACCATAAAAAAATCCTACCTTTAGGCTATTAGAACAACCCCCATAAAAATCTGATTTTTCTGCCCTAATAATACAATCTGTTAATGTCTGTCCAAAACTGAAACCAGAATCTTGGGGTTTCTTTCGTAAGGATATTCAATAAGGAATAGGTCATGTAATATACCGTTAGAAAGCTAATCGAGTCTACTTTCCAACGGTTCATACCATGTCATCATCGGATACCTGTAACTTAAGCTATGACTGAAACATTGAAGGTTGGTCAACTGTCATGCTGCAGAATTCAGCACAGCTGATAGGTTTTTGAATTTCTGGAGCAGTTTGGTTAATCAAAACCTATCATGTAATAGGTCATTGGAAAGGTAGTGGAGTCTAGTTTCAAATAAATCTTTCCTCGTTCTATTCCTATACGTAGAATGAAAGTTATCATAAAAACTCCGTTGGTTACACCACTTACACTCCATAAATTGTTATCATGTATCCCCATGTTAGGACTTGTTGATTGATGCATATGTGCTGTTTTAGTCTTGTCTCATGCTTCATACTTGTATTGTATAATATGTTTCACGATGAATCTTATGTTTGGGTCATGTGATTGAACCTTGTACCTAATAACCTATTTCTTGTAGTATATCACTCTAGTCACTCATCTTGTCATGTTTATGTATGCCCATGCTATTACTTGTCTTATTTTTTATACTTGTACATTGCCGTGATATTATTACTTCCCTATTTTATAACATGCGTGGCAGACCTTCGAGGTCGTTGAACCCTAAGTCGTATCTATGTTTCCACTTGCATTACCTTAACATAACTTCGTCGGTTAACTATCTTCTTTTAACACATGTATATCACACAACACATAATATGTTACTACTTGACCCACTGACATGCCACCCCCTTGTTAGACCTTATTGTTATGACATGATTGACCCGGCCAATTATTAGTTTATTGTTATGTCTTATTGCTTGATATACATCACCACCTTGTCATGCTATCCCTTAAACCAAGCATGATACACTTGACTTTACGATTATCTTATTTACGGGGACCCTGCCTTGTTTTATGGAACTAAGTGCCACACCGTCCAATGGTGGGGGCCACCTCTAGAGTCCACCCCTCAGAACAAAGTGCCACACATTGCACATAGTGGGGGCCACCTCTTGAATCTGTAGGGTTATTACTGCCATGTTCACTTGTTCCCGTAAACTGATAATCCTTACTAAGCTACAACTTGTATTGGGGTATGGGAGGAAGTGATGGATGCCGGAATGATATCTTGCTTCTAGTATGGGAAGTCTAACCGGTCCCAGGTGGTGGGAACCGTTGGACCATTGGTCCCGGTGCACGTGATTCTTGACATGATATTGTGGCGGACGTTATAGGAGGACTATGAGCCTCCAAACCGGTCCCAGGTGGTGGGAACCGTTGGGCCAGAAGACTGGTCCCCGGTGCACGAGTACCAGTATAAGAAGAGATATCAGTTCTCCATCTACTTCCGATAACGAACCTCGAATAGCTTATATATGGATGTATGTGAGTTGGGATCGATACCGAGACACATACCTAGATATATGAGTTAGGCGAGTAATAATAATAATAATAGGTTCAGTTATAGCTATTGTTATGATTATTGTGCTTGCTATAGTTCCTGTTATGACACATGATACATTATGACTCCTTCCTTTACTTGTAGAGATTCCAGTGACGATTCCGGATTGTTGACTTATGTCTTCCTCAGTATGATTCATGTCCTTCTTGTTTGGTATTCACGTTATGATTATCGCATGATTTGCAATTCTGATTCTATATGCTTGGGATTGCGGTAGTATGAGACAAGGGTATATTTATGAGGGTTTCCTTGTTTGGATTATTCCTTCGACGTACTAGTCTCATAGGACCGTAACTTAAGCATATACAATCACTTTAGCTCGTAGTTAGCATTACCTTGGATTTCCCGTTTCATGATTATTATATTATACCGTTATTATATTCTATACTCGTGTTTTGACCCTTCTCATGTCTCTTAGCCACTTGGCTTGCAGTTCATTTATTATTATATGTCTTGACCCTTTGGATTTGCACATTCAGGTTCTGTAGCTAGATCAGAGTGGAGTTGTCCACCGTAGATCGAGCCACCCTTAGCGAGCAGGCATCCTAGCTCCAGCTCCTTGTGCCTGACTTCTTTTGACTCACGGGATCCCCATCCTACTCGTGAGCTCTTTTGTACTTTTGATGTATATTTTACTTTTGGACTTGTATGATATAAGACACATGTATTATGTAAAGTTTGTCATACCGTGATGACTTTGTATTGTACTTTATGTTGGCATATATGTGTGTATACCATGCTTTGCGTTGCACTCTGATCCTTTCTTGTTGTACTTTTTGCTTAGCGTATATACGTGGGGGCTTCTCCTGACCTACGTATATACGTCGCAGTGACGTCCCCGTATCTGCAGAATCGGGGCGTTACAGGTTGGTATCAGAGCTTAGGCTCTTACCTCCATAAGTACAAACAAGTGGCAAATTCTAGAAATTTGCGGATGCCAACATCAATGTACAAAGTTGTCTAGTCCTTTTGAGTTATCTAGTTCTTCTTGATTCCATCCTTCATATCCTGAAATCCTTCCATTCCATGTTCCAGTTCCTTCCAGTCTATCTCTACCTAGTATCGATGGAGAGGAGATCGGGCCGCAGCAACTCGGGATCAGCATCGGATGGAGCAGCGAGAGAGAATGTGGGGAATGTGGATGTATTGAGGGTCATCCAGACCATGATGGAGAATCAACAGCAACAGACCGAGCTTCTCCGGCAAGAGATAGCAGCACCTAAGGAACGGAGGCCGGGGAATATATCAGACTTCAGGAGACTGCAGCCAGCTACATTCACGGGTGGAGAGAGACCCTTGGATGCTGAGCAGTGGCTGACAGACACTTCAGATTTGTTGAATGCAGCCAGGGTTCCACAGGAGAACCAAGTGGAAGTTGCCAAGATTTAGCTAAAGGACATAGCCAGGACTTGGTGGCTAGCAGAGGAGGCCAGACTGGAGAAGCCTGTCACTTGGGACACCTTCTCCAAGAGTTTCTACAGCAGGTTCTTCCCTGTCACAGCTCAGAAGGACATGGAAGAACAATTCATCAGACTTCGGCAGGGGAGTAGATCCGTGGATGAGTATGCCGCGGAGTTTCTCAGGTTGAGCCGCTTCGCCCCGTACATGGTGACGGATGAAGAGAAACGGGCAAGCAGATTTCAGCAGGGTCTGCAGATGGACCTACAGGTATTCCTGGTGCCCAGCAGCTGAAGACATACTCAGAGGTTCTCACCATAGCTCGAGAGGTAGAGCGTGTACTGGAGAAGAAGAAGGAGAATCAGATGAGAAGCCAAGCCAAGAAGAGGCCTTTTGAGTTGATGGATGAGGGGGATGAGGATAGGGCAACCCAGGGCCCGATGATGGAGAGGCCATTCCAGACTCCTCTTTCTCAGATTGTATGCAATTACTGCCACAGGCCCGGACATTATAAGAGAGATTGTCGGGAGGCCAAGGGATTATGTTTAGTGTGTGGGTCAGGGAGACACAAGCTGAGGGATTGCCCACACAGGGAGTTTGGACATGTGGCACCAGTCAGACCAGCTCTTCCAGCTCCAGCACATCCAGCCCCAGCACTTCCAGCGCAGCCACTGAGGAGGTACCCTGGACCCGTTGACCGGAGGGCTCCATTTCCGCCCCAACGGTATGATCACCAGCAGAGAGGGATGAGAGCCAGGGCAGATCAGAGGAGAAGTCAAGTTCACATCATGGCAGCAGAGACTTCAGGTGTTGCAGCAGAGTGGGAAGATCAGTATCCAGATCAGGAGCCTTAGGATTTCATGGTAACCACTACCCCCCTTTTCTTGTATTTGAGTTGGTTATCATTCTGCTTACATTCCCTTGTCATTCTATCATTGTTCATTCTGGTCCTTCTTGTGGTTGTCTTATTCTCTGTTTTGGTTTTATGATACCCTTATTCGTGCCTTCGTTCCCTTTGTATTCAACTTACCCCTTAATGAAATTGCGAGGACGCAATTTTTGTAAGGTGGGTAGATTGTAATACCCCGTTCCTAGAATACGTACTTAGTTGCGTATTCAGATTTTCAGTCGTATTTTTCGATTTACTTTCCGTGTTTGATCGATTTTGATTTCGAATATCATTTTCCAATATTTTGGGTTTTATGTGAATTTCTGGAATTTTCTGAATTAAATTGAATTTCTTCAAAATCGGTGTCGGCCAGTGCCGCTGACCGATTCCCGGATTTTAATTCTCAAACTGTTTGGAATTTCATGATGGTCCTTTAGACTTTATTTCTCGGAATCATATTTTCTGCCTATATTCTTTTTCTGAGAGTTTTATGATTTTATGGAAATTCTTTCGGAGTCGGTAAATCACAAATTCCGGGATTTTTAACTTTAAAACTATACAGTATTTCTTCGAACGGATTTCGCTATTGGTCTTTATATGTTATTCTTGATTTTTGGTTAAATTTTCAGATCATTCAGAGGTACTTGAATTTCGGGCATTTTTCCAATATTTGCAAATTCCATTTTCCACCTAGGTTGCCACCTCATTTCCCACTCACATCCTCACCTAACCCCACTAACTCTCCCTCCTTCCCTTAGCCGGCCAAGTGGCCAAGGAGGTGACACCTCATGTCCCCTTTTACACAAAGCTCCCTTTCATTTACACAAATTCCATCTCACTTCACAAAACCCCCCATCATATAAATTCTATTCTTTTGCAAATAAACCTTTTCTTCCTCCTTTACTCCAACAAGAGAAATCCCCCAAAATTCCCTCTCATCTCCTCCACCAAACCCTAGCTTCAAGGATCCATCTCAAGGCTTCAAGATCTCATCTAGGGCATCACAAGGACTCCATCTTCAACCTCCAAGCTCCAAGGCAACTCCAAGCTTCAACCTCCTCCACTTCAAGCTCCAACAACTTGTGGGTTCAAGCCATCTTCTTCCTCTTGGATCAAGCCCCAAATCCAACCCCTCCATGTGAGTACCTTACTCACCAAGACCTAGATAGTTTCCTAATTACTTGTATTAGCAATTCTTACACACTAGTTTCTATAAAAATCCCACCTTTAGGTCATCAAGAACTAAATCTAAGCTTTCCATATAAAATTATCTTCTCACCAAGTCTAGACTATTATTTGTGTACTTGTATAGATAGATCAGGTCCCCCAATACCATAAAAAAATCCTACCTTTAGGCTATTAGAACAACCCCCATAAAAATCTGATTTTTCTGCCCTAATAATACAATCTGTTAATGTCTGTCCAAAACTGAAACCAGAATCTTGGGGTTTCTTTCGTAAGGATATTCAATAAGGAATAGGTCATGTAATATACCGTTAGAAAGCTAATCGAGTCTACTTTCCAACGGTTCATACCATGTCATCATCGGATACCTGTAACTTAAGCTATGACTGAAACATTGAAGGTTGGTCAACTGTCATGCTGCAGAATTCAGCACAGCTGATAGGTTTTTGAATTTCTGGAGCAGTTTGGTTAATCAAAACCTATCATGTAATAGGTCATTGGAAAGGTAGTGGAGTCTAGTTTCAAATAAATCTTTCCTCGTTCTATTCCTATACGTAGAATGAAAGTTATCATAAAAACTCCGTTGGTTACACCACTTACACTCCATAAATTGTTATCATGTATCCCCATGTTAGGACTTGTTGATTGATGCATATGTGCTGTTTTAGTCTTGTCTCATGCTTCATACTTGTATTGTATAATATGTTTCACGATGAATCTTATGTTTGGGTCATGTGATTGAACCTTGTACCTAATAACCTATTTCTTGTAGTATATCACTCTAGTCACTCATCTTGTCATGTTTATGTATGCCCATGCTATTACTTGTCTTATTTTTATACTTGTACATTGCCGTGATATTATTACTTCCCTATTTTATAACATGCGTGGCAGACCCTTCGAGGTCGTTGAACCCTAAGTCGTATCTATGTTTCCACTTGCATTACCTTAACATAACTTCGTCGGTTAACTATCTTCTTTAAACACATGTATATCACACAACACATAATATGTTACTACTTGACCCACTGACATGCCACCCCCTTGTTAGACCTTATTGTTATGACATGATTGACCCGGCCAATTATTAGTTTATTGTTATGTCTTATTGCTTGATATACATCACCACCTTGTCATGCTATCCCTTAAACCAAGCATGATACACTTGACTTTACGATTATCTTATTTACGGGGACCCTGCCTTGTTTTATGGAACTAAGTGCCACACCGTCCAATGGTGGGGGCCACCTCTAGAGTCCACCCCTCAGAACAAAGTGCCACACATTGCACATAGTGGGGGCCACCTCTTGAATCTGTAGGGTTATTACTGCCATGTTCACTTGTTCCCGTAAACTGATAATCCTTGCTAAGCTACAACTTGTATTGGGGTATGGGAGGAAGTGATGGATGCCGGAATGATATCTTGCTTCTAGTATGGGAAGTCTAACCGGTCCCAGGTGGTGGGAACCGTTGGACCATTGGTCCCCGGTGCACGTGATTCTTGACATGATATTGTGGCGGACGTTATAGGAGGACTATGAGCCTCCAAACCGGTCCCAGGTGGTGGGAACCGTTGGGCCAGAAGACTGGTCCCCGGTGCACGAGTACCAGTATAAGAAGAGATATCAGTTCTCCATCTACTTCCGATAACGAACCTCGAATAGCTTATATATGGATGTATGTGAGTTGGGATCGATACCGAGACACATACCTAGATATATGAGTTAGGCGAGTAATAATAATAATAATAGGTTCAGTTATAGCTATTGTTATGATTATTGTGCTTGCTATAGTTCCTGTTATGACACATGATACATTATGACTCCTTCCTTTACTTGTAGAGATTCCAGTGACGATTCCGGATTGTTGACTTATGTCTTCCTCAGTATGATTCATGTCCTTCTTGTTGGTATTCACGTTATGATTATCGCATGATTTGCAATTCTGATTCTATATGCTTGGGATTGCGGTAGTATGAGACAAGGGTATATTTATGAGGGTTTCCTTGTTTGGATTATTCCTTCGACGTACTAGTCTCATAGGACCGTAACTTAAGCATATACAATCACTTTAGCTCGTAGTTAGCATTACCTTGGATTTCCCGTTTCATGATTATTATATTATACCGTTATTATATTCTATACTCGTGTTTTGACCCTTCTCATGTCTCTTAGCCACTTGGCTTGCAGTTCATTTATTATTATATGTCTTGACCCTTTGGATTTGCACATTCAGGTTCTGTAGCTAGATCAGAGTGGAGTTGTCCACCGTAGATCGAGCCACCCTTAGCGAGCAGGCATCCTAGCTCCAGCTCCTTGTGCCTGACTTCTTTTGACTCACGGGATCCCCATCCTACTCGTGAGCTCTTTTGTACTTTTGATGTATATTTTACTTTTGGACTTGTATGATATAAGACACATGTATTATGTAAAGTTTGTCATACCGTGATGACTTTGTATTGTACTTTATGTTGGCATATATGTGTGTATACCATGCTTTGCGTTGCACTCTGATCCTTTCTTGTTGTACTTTTTGCTTAGCGTATATACGTGGGGGCTTCTCCTGACCTACGTATATACGTCGCAGTGACGTCCCCGTATCTGCAGAATCGGGGCGTTACATATAGTTTCATAGTAGGAGTAATATTCTTCTTGTAAGCATATAAAAGCTGTTATAATTTTTGTTTTGGTATTAGCCTTTGATTAATAAACTTTTAGTTTTTCTCTTAATTGCTCGTCGATTCAAGTTGCCTATCTTTGCTCGTGGACTCTAGTAAATTGCTCATGGATTCTAGTGATGTGCTCGTGGATTCGAGTGCGTTCCTACCTGAAGGTTCCCTTCAGGGTTCGTTGGCGCTAGAATGAAATCTAGCTGACATCGTTTAATTTCCAGTATGCGTTAATTATTATAAGATCTTCGGCAACTTTCTGATGATGGTTCGCAACGCCTTTCGACAAGGGTGGACGTTTTTGAAGGAGATACCATCACAATCAAATCAATCTTGGAGAGCATGGTCCAAGACTTGAAGGGATTGCCCATCAAGATTGATGAGCGAAGTCTAGCCAATGATACGTGCCAAGGCGGACACATTCGTCAATCAAATCAAACTCCACCACATCAACCACCATCACAACAACCTCCACCACCTCAACCTTCACTATCACAATCATCATTACTATGCACCCTTACAATCATCAATGAATCTACAACGTGTGTTGTTTAAAATTTCAGTATGACCAAAAAACCCATGAAACTATGCAATGACATCAAATCTTCTACTCAAGGTGTCCGCTCAAGAATAAGGTATGAAACCTCATCATTGACAATGAAAGCTGTGAGAACATCATTTCTAGTGCATTCGTGGACTATTTAAAGTTAGAGATGAAACCACACCCTCACCCTTATTGGGTGGATAAAAAAGGGACCCTCCATCAAGGTAACAAATTTATATCATGTTCCTATTTCAATTGGTATGTTCCTATTTCAATTGGCAAATATTATTAAGATACTATTATTTGTGATGTGGTTGACATGGAAGCATGTCGTATTCTTTTGGGGAGATCATGGCATCATGATGTTAATACTACCCACATAAGTAAAGAGAACATCTATATGTTCAACTAGAAGGGCAGAATAATTTTCATGAGATCAATTTCATCTAACCCAAAGGAATCAAGAGAAATAAAGCAGAGATCTACTTTAGTGGTCAAAAAAGAAGTTACTTCCTCTACTGAAGTTTCAGAGAAGGTGGAGCCATTATTGGAAGAGTCCAAATGAGTTGTTCACAGTGAGCTACCGGAAAGAATACCGCCTATGAGAGATATACAACATCCTATAGATCTTATTCTAGAGCGAGTCTACCGAATCTTTCAAACTACCGGATGAATCCCAAGGAGAGTAAAGTTCTAAAGGAAGAAGTTGTTTCTTCTACTGAAATTTTCGAGGAGATGAAGTTGAAACATGCGGGAGAGTCTTAACCACTTTGACAATACAGTGCAACTATTCTTCATGATTTCGAAAATTCTTTTACGCAGAAGAAGAGTGCTCGAGATGCAAGTTTTCAATTTCACAAGTTCATATCATCTAATATGGGCACATGGGTACGATGAAAGCATGATCCATCAGTGACCTACAACTACGAGGAGATGTACGATTTGTCAAGTTACAAGTGAAAAAGATTTAGATTTCTAAGGTGATGCCGTTTATTCTATGAAACATGACTATAGGTGTTCTACACTGTGTGCCAAGTTTTATCATCAATTGTACTTTGGAAGCTCTTCAAGGAAGATCAAGATTTGTGATCACACTTTTTCTCAGGCAGAGTTTGCTAAAGATGACATCGTTCATAGTTCGATTAGAACTCGAGGATGAGTTCTTTTTAAGAGAGAGGGAATGGTGTAGGACAGCATGGCAACAAACAACAGGATTTCTAAATTGACTTCCAGTTGGATTCGTGAAGGGACAATGAGTTTTGAAGGCTTCTTTAATTAGAAAACCTAAAGAAAATTTTTTAGTTTATTTATATTTTATTCTTTTAAGATTAGAATTAGTTTTCCTAAATGGTTTAGGTCTGATTTAATTCTTCTCGTTTTCTTTTATAAATAGATTATAGTTTTCTAGTAGGTGTAGTATTTTCTTGCAAGCCTATAAAAAGCCATTATATCTTTTGTTTTGGTATTAATTTTTGATTAATAAACTTTGAGTTTTTCTCTTAAATTGCTCGTGGATTCGAGTTGCCTATCTTTGCTCGTAGATTCGAGTAAATTGGTCGTGAATTTGAGTGCTATGCTCGTGAAATCGAGTACCTTCCTACCTGAAGGTTCCCTCTAGGGTTCGTTGGTGCTAGACCGAGATCTAGCAGACGTTGTTTGCTTCCCACTATGCGTCATTATCCTAGCACATGCCCTCGATAATAGTGGGAATCGAACCTGGAACCTTTCCCTTAGGTGGGAGGAGTGTTACGGACAAGCTACCTCATTTTCACACCCTTGCCTCTTCTAATCACATCACTTAGTGTGTTTCCAATCTCCATGGTCTCCCAAATTGTATGGTTACTACCTCTTATCTCTTACTTACTGCATAGCCTTAGTGCAATAATCCTTTCTTATCTAGTTTATATTGCTTAATTCACCATCATTCCATCGTCTACAAGTAATTATTTGATGGAGGGGTTGGTGATCGACAAAGAAGAGATGGTTGATGTGAGGTGGTTGTGTTAGCCATGTGAAGAAGGTAGGGTTCTCGCTGATGTCCAACTACCGACCGAGAAGAATATAGAAGGGAATTTATATGTTATTTCCTTTATTACTCTTTGACTGAAAATAAAAATAAAAATAATTGTTAAAAGTACTAAAATTATTCTCAAATATTACAATAATATTTAACTACATTATGCTACAATTTAGACTGACACGTGGACCCCACTATCATGAATTGCTAGCCAGATGCTCTAGTCACAGTAATAACAATATAATCTAGTACAATGTCAATAGTATTAGTACAATTAGTATTGCTCGCAAATTAATCAAAACCGACCGAAGAGAGGTTTTCTCCCGTGACTCATATATAAATTTTGTTCGTCTGTTCGTCTTCACTTCATCGCGAGAGAAAGATGTTGGATATAATTACAACTATAATGCGGAATAAAACGTCCATGGATCAAGAATCAACCATACATCTCAAGAATCATATATTGCAAAAAACTTTCATAATAGAAAACCCTAATCTATTCATACCTGAGGCCATTGATGAAGATTGAATGGAGATTGGAGAAGATGTTGAATCCTTCCTCTGGAATCTGCAAACCCTAACTTGCAATGGATCCTCTTTTCTCTGATCCTTTCCTTTCACAAAACTCTCTTTTCTTTTCACGATGGATACTCACGATCAAAAATATTCGCGTGAGTTTTGTTTCTTTACAGGAGGAGAAAAGTGGGTCGCACATTTGCAAAAAGACCCCTTGAAAATAAACCTTTCCATCATGGTATCTTTTCTATTTTCAAGTGACCAAATAACTATATATAAATGTGACAATTATATGGGCATCCTTTATATCAGTTAAACTTAATAGGAATCCAATGCAAATACCAAGGTTATGTGGGCCACTTTAATATGAGATTAACATTCTCCCACTTGGACCACTAACCGATTAGGTTAAAAACTTTAGAAAAAACAAAATAAAAGAAAAAGACTCATTTTTTCAAAATCATTTTGACTCCATTGGATTCCATACAGAAAAACCTGACATGTGCACAAATATAAAAACAACAACTGATAAGCCAAATATGTAATACTGTAATACTTCAATTAGCTTAGACTATCAATGCGAGTCATAGCGGTTATACAACATCCACGTCATACTCCCTTCTATGTACCACAACATTGATAACCCTTACTAATTTAGTCCATAACCATAATGACCCCTGTAATTGTCTTGTAAAGACATTTTCCTGTTTAACATACATCCATACAAAATATGTGTACACACAATTGGATAACAGGAAATAGAGAAACAAACTGTTATTTGTACAACAATGTCAATTACACAAGTACCATATATACATTCACAGATTACCCAAAAGACCCATCCTTACAACATGTTCCTTAAATGTCTTTGGAGGCAATCCTTTAGTCAATGGATCAGCAACCATTAAGGTGGTACTTATACTTTCAATTGACACTTTCTGTTTCTCAACTCTTTCTCTAACCACCAAGTACTTCAGTTTTATGTGCCTAGAACCATTAGAGTACTTACCATTCTTAGAGAAAAATACGGCTGCTGTATTGTCACAATATATCTTCAGCGGCTTGGCAATAGAGTCAACTACACCAAGTGCTGAGATAAAATTCCTCAACCAAAGTGCATGATTTGTGGCTTCAAAACAAGCTATGAACTCAGCCTCCATCGTGGAAGAAGCAATGAGAGACTGCTTCACACTCTTCCACGAGATTGCCCCACCTGCTAGCAAGAAAATAAATCCTGAGGTAGACTTCCTGCTATCTGGGCAACCACCAAAATCTGAGTCTGAATAGCCGACCACCTCCAACTGGTCTGATCTACTGTATGTGAGCATATAGTCCTTTGTCCCCTGAAGATACCGCATAACCTTCTTAGCCAACTTCCAGTGCTCCATTCCTGGATTGCTTTGATATCTTCCCAACATCCCAACTGCATAACTGATATCTGGCCTGGTACAAGTGCTTGCATACATCAAGCTCCCAACAGCTGATGCATACGGAATTTTCTGCATTTGACCCTTTTCTAAGTCATTTCTGGGACACTGGCTACCACTTAATCTGTCACCCTTCTGAATGGGTGCAGGACTAACTGAACACATTTCCATATGGAATCTTTCCAAGACTCGATTGATATATCCTTTCTGAGACAATCCTAGCAATCCTCGAGATCTATCCCTGAAGATCTCTATGCCAATAACATAATTTGCCTCACCCATATCAACCATCTGAAAGTTCTTGGTTAGATAACTTTTAGTTTCATACAGCAAACCAAGATCACTACTGGCTAATAAAATATCATCTACATACAGAACCAAGAAAATAAACTTGCTCCCACTGATCTTTAGATATATACACTGATCAACAGTGTTTTCTGTAAATCCAAAAGAGGTAATGGTATCATTAAACTTTATATACCATTGCCTGGAAGCTTGTTTAAGTCCATATATAGATTTCTTTAATTTACAAGCCAAGTGTTCTTGTTCTTTAATTGCGAACCCTTCAGGTTGCTCCATGTAGATATCCTCATCCAAATCCCTATTTAGAAAGGCAGTTTTCACATCCATCTGATGTAACTCCAAATCATAATGAGCTACAAGTGCCATAATGATTCTAAGAGAATCCTTCTTAGATACTGGAGAGAAGGTCTCTGTATAGTCAATGCCTTCTTTCTGAGTAAAACCTTTGGCCACAAGTCTAGCCTTATATCGTTCGATATTGCCTTTAGAGTCGCGCTTGGTCTTAAAGACCCATTTACACCCGACTTTCTTACAGTTATAAGGCAATTCAACGAGATCCCAGACTTGGTTTTGGTCCATAGATTTTAACTCATCTTTCATAGCATCAACCCATTTACTAGAATCATTGCATTCTATGGCTTGTGAAAACGAAACTGGATCTTTATTTACCCCAATATCATAATCAGATTCCTGTAGATATACCACATAATCATCTGAAATGGCAGATCTTCTTTCCCTTTGAGATCTTCTCAAAGCTGCCGGTTGTGGTGGTTCTACAACATTTTCAATGGGAATATCCTCATGGAGTGGTGAACCAACATTAATTTGTTGTTCTGGAATCTCAACTTGATGATCAAGCTGAGGTACAACAATTTCTCTTGAAGGAAAGGTAATTGGGATATTTACCCTTACAACTTCAAGATCTACTTTTCTTGGTTCATCACTCCCACTAAATTCACCATTCTCTAGGAATCTGGCATTACCAGTTTCAACTATTCTTGTACTATGGTTAGGGCAATAAAATTTGTATCCCTTAGACTTATCTGGATAACCAATGAAATACCCAGATATTGTTTTTAAGTCTAATTTCTTTTCTTGTGGGTTATATATTCTGGCCTCTGCTGGACAACCCCAGACATGTAAATGTCTTAAACTAGGTTTCCTACCAGTCCACAACTCAAAAGGAGTTGTTGGAACTGCCTTACTAGGAACCCTGTTTAAGATATACATAGCAGTTTTTAAGGCCTCACTCCACAATGAATTGGGTACTTTAGAGAAGCTCATCATGCTCCTAACCATATCCATAAGAGTTCGGTTTCGCCTTTCAGCAACACCGTTCTGCTGAGGCGTACCTGGCATCGTGTATTGAGCACAAATGCCACGCTTTTCTAGGAATTTGGCAAATGGGCCAGGATGTTGTCCTGACTCATCATATCTACCATAATATTCACCACCTCTATCTGATCTTATGATTTTAACCTTTCTATCTAACTGTCTCTCGACTTCTGTAATGAACACCTCTAGGATGTCAACAGCCTGAGACTTTTCATTAATTAGATAAACATAACCATAACGTGATAGATCATCTATAAAGGTAATGAAATACCTCTCTCCAGTAAAACATGGAATGGAGAGTGGTCCGCATATATCTGTATGAATTATTTCAAGGAGGTCTTTACTTCTTGTGGCACCTTTCTTAGTGTGTTTAGTTTGTTTTCCTTTTATACAATCTACACACACATCAAAATCAGTGAAGTCCAGGTCATCCAAATCCCAGTCTTCACTAATCTTATTATTCTATCCCTGGAGATATGCCCCAGTCTTCTATGCCACAAGATAGAGGATTTTTCATTTATTAAGCCACGTTTTATACCAACATTCGAATGCAGAGACAATAAAGATTGTGCAAACTCATCATTCAATGAAATTTTATATAATCCATCACATAAAATTCCATGCCCAACCGGCATTGAATTATACATTAAAGAGAGTTTTCCACAACTAAATAAAACAGAATATCCAAAAACATCTAATTTGGATACAGACATTAAGTTCCTGGAAATTGAAGGTACATAAAAAGTATCCTCAAGATTCATCTGATGACCTGTCTCCAAAAGTAGTCGATAAGTACCAACATATTCGACCTCCACTTTCAGACGGTTCCCCATAAAGATGAATCTCTCACTTTCCTTCGGTTTCCGGGTTGTAAGGAATCCCTGCATTGAATTAGTTATGTGAGTTGTGGCTCCAGAATCAATCCACCAAGTGTTAGAAGGAACTTCAGCAAGATTTGATTCATAACATACAAAAGAAAGATTTGTACCTTTCTTTTCGAACCAAGCTTTCCTCTTGTTGCAGTCCTTCTTCACATGTCCCTTTCTGTCACAGAAGTAGCATTTGACAGTGAAAGCTTTTCTATGACCTTGGCTACTTTCCCCATGGTCATTTCCTTTCTTTGATGGAAATTTCTTACCTCTTCCATATTTACTTTTCTTATGGATACCCCTGAAGTTACTGCCAACACTGAGTGCTGTCCTTCTTGCCTCAGTCTCACCTCCTCTTGAACACACATACTAGTTAGCTCATTCAAGTTCCACTTATCCTTATGAGTATTGTAGTGGATCTTGAATGGCCCAAACTGTGAAGGAAGTGAGTTGAGGATGAATTGAACCAAGAAGGACTCATCAACCTTCATACCCAGTGATCCTAGCTTAGCAGCCTTGTCAGACATGTTCAGAATGTGTTGCTGAACTCCTCTATTACCATCATATTTCATGGTGGTAAGTTCAGCCATTAAGGTACCAGCTAATGACTTATCTGCTGACTTAAATCGGTCCTTTACTGCAGACAAAAGTTCCGATGCACTAGTAGTATGTGGGAGAGAAGTCTTGATGTTATTAGCTATGGTCATCTTTATGAACATTAGACTGAGCCTATTAGACCTCTCCCAAGCTTTGGCATGGCTGACCTGTTCTGCTGTACTCTCAGCAGTTACTTCATCAGGTTTGTCAACTATTAAGGCCATGTCAAGGTCTAGGACACCCAGTGTAAACTGAACATGTTCATACCATTCTGAGAAGTTTGTACCATCCAAGGCCGGAATGCTAGTGGCATGAGTGTGAAGAGAAGTGGGGACGTTCACTGAAACATAATAGGACATAGCTCACATTAGGCCACGAATCAATACAATAACTTTAAATTTAATTAAGATGAACTATTGATATCACTCAGATTTCTCCTTTGGGCGAAACCTAAGCATATCTAGTGTTCACTCTTTAGGTGAGAACTTTTATCACCTACGTAGGTCTAATATAATTTATGCCAACTTAGATAGTAAGTCATGTTACCTTTGGGTATTCACTTCTACACCACTAGGTTGCATAAATTACACTATCCTACCCCGGTTCATAATTATTCGAAAGGGACTTTCCTTTGGGCGAGTCCCAATCTCCTAACTAGAACCGCCACCGAGAATATTATTGCCTTTAATGTCTACCTCATTAACATGTCTTTTATGTAGTTGTATATTCATAAGGTTTACTAACCTAGGTCACTTTGGCAACTACTAAATCAATAAGCCTTATGAATACAAACTAACCAATAATATTCTCTAATTCTATTATTTGTGTAATGCCATAATACTACAATACATTACTTGACCAAGCATCAATCAACATTAACACAATAACTTAAATGTGTAACATACTTTATGATTGATTATTTTCAAACATTAGTCGACTACAAGAAATGAGTAGTCGACTTGGGTCAAATCAAGTCGACTACAGGTTTAGGTCTAGTCGACTAGGACAAGCAAGGGTTAGTCGACTATACCAACATGACTAGTCGACTACACATTTTATCAGTCGACTAGGTCAAAATCACAAGTCGACTAAAAACTTTATAAGTCGACTACAAATTTTATTAGTCGACTCCTGTTAGAATCCAAACTCTCGGTTAAATATTAGTCGACTTGGCCAAAAGTTAGTCGACTATACACTTTACTAGTCGACTAATCAAAAACCCAAGTCGACTCCTGTTAGAAACAGAGAGTCGGGTAACTTTCGGGATGGACTATTAGTCGACTAATCAATCCCTATAGTCGACTAATAGCCCACGATCCAGTTACCGAACAGCAGTTCCAGATTATGCCCGAATCCCAAAAATTATGGAAAAATCGGGAAAAATTCAGGAAAATTAGGGTTTCTAAAATCCTAATTTTGATCCATATTAATTGTATAATTAGAGGAGTGTGAATCATGATTAGGGTTTCCAAGAATCCTCTTCAATTCTACAATTAAAGATCAAAATCTGGATTTCATGAATTGTTAATCAAAAACCCTAACTTTTCATAATTCCTAAATCCAAGATGTATCGATTCTTTAATCATGGCTCTGATACCAAATGTTGGATATAATTACAACTATAATGCGGAATAAAACGTCCATGGATCAAGAATCAACCATACATCTCAAGAATCATATATTGCAAAAAACTTTCATAATAGAAAACCCTAATCTATTCATACCTGAGGCCATTGATGAAGATTGAATGGAGATTGGAGAAGATGTTGAATCCTTCCTCTGGAATCTGCAAACCCTAACTTGCAATGGATCCTCTTTTCTCTGATCCTTTCCTTTCACAAAACTCTCTTTTCTTTTCACGATGGATACTCACGATCAAAATATTCGCGTGAGTTTTGTTTCTTTACAGGAGGAGAAAAGTGGGTCGCACATTTGCAAAAAGACCCCTTGAAAATAAACCTTTCCATCATGGTATCTTTTCTATTTTCAAGTGACCAAATAACTATATATAAATGTGACAATTATATGGGCATCCTTTATATCAGTTAAACTTAATAGGAATCCAATGCAAATACCAAGGTTATGTGGGCCACTTTAATATGAGATTAACAAAAGAACGAGAGAAGAGAGAGGGAGGAAGACAGGGGGGAGAGAGATAGCCGTAGGGGAAAGAGAGAATCGCCGGGCTTCGATGCCCCCCCCGCCCGCCGCCACTGCCATCCTCTCTCCCCTCCTCCTTCCACCACCCTCCACCCTCCACCGCCTTCTCTTCCTCTCCACCGAGCGTTGCAGTCGGGGTTCGCTGTCGCTGCCTCTTCACTGCCACCGCCCTCATCTCTCTCCTCCTACCTTCCCCCCTCTTCTCAACGTCTCCTCCCCCTTCTTCTTTCTCCTTCTCTCTCTATGGCTTGGTATACTACTTGACCGATTTTCAATGAGCAATATGCTAGTAACAAGTGAACACAAAATATTCTCAAGGGCACAAAAAAACATATTTGTTTTGGAATTTAAATTTTGAAGAGAAACGCACAAATAGTCCAAATCCACACAATTCAGCATCAAAACGAACGGCAGAAAGTTGTCACTCATCCACGCCTCCTTTTGACCGACCGACCGACTCGAGTATTTTGCTATATTCACACGAGACGAGACGTTGAGACTAGAGAAAGACAGTACAAATCGAACCGGAACCAAAACCGAACCATGCTCCTCCATTTCTCATCGACTCTCTCTTCGTCCCTTCGCTTCTCCTCTCGCCCGCTTCGCTCTCCAAACAGCCTCCTCCCCTTCCTCTCCTCTCCGCCACTACCTCGCTCTCCGACGATCAAGCGGAGGCCGCGAAGCGGAGGCTCACGACCTCTGTGCCTATGGAGCCCGTGGCGGCGGCGGCTAGTTCGCCGGCGGTGGCCGGACCCGCCAGCGAGGGCCGGGTCCGGCTCAAGCTGGAGGAGCTTAACTGGGACCACTCCTTCGTTAGGAGTTGCCGGGTGATCCGAGGGTCGATACGATTCCGAGAGAGGTACTTCCGACGTTCCATTTGTGATTTTTTTGGGGGGATTGAATTTTAGGTATTTTCTGATTGATCTGTGGACACGGGAAAGGAGTTGGCAGTACGAAGCAGAGTGATTATTGATGATTAAATTTAATATTCAGTTGATCTTATTTAATTTGGAAAGTCTTGAACTTAGAGTTTTTAGAGACTGATGTATAGTGATAAATATGGAAGCTTGAAGTGCGTGAAAAATTTCCTGTCTTTTCTGTGGATTTAATAATCTTTTTATATCTAAAGTTTGTTGTAGATTCTGATAGTATCTTTATCATGTACATGACATTGAAAAATTAGGGGTTGGTGGCAAATGTGTGCATTTGATTAATGAAAATAAGCTTATCTATCTTAGTTTTTCTAGTTGTTTCTTCCGCAATTACAAATACAATTTTCAGCCTATTCAAAAAACAAATTTGAGCTCACTTGGTTCATCTTATAATTTTTTATTTTTTGTACTCTTGAAGTCAGAAAGGTACCATTTTTTTTCTTCAATTTTTATATCGCAAAAGGGGCTTGGATGATGCAACTCCGGGTGTTCAAGATATAAGTTCTCAGTATATTTTTCTCTGATGATGCTTGGTGCTCACCAAACTTTTAAGAGCTAGTTTGGACAAGTGTTTTTAATTATGACTATCCCCTTGAATCCGGTTCATGTGTTCCATTGAAAAACAATTCTGCTAATTTAATTCAAAAACTGTTTCAATATATTTTTCTACCATTTAGCTTTTGTTTATTAGAATTTTCTTTAGCAATTTTTGAGACTACATTATTATCTTTAAAGCTTGGAGTTTGAATTCTGATTATTTTATAACTGGGATCACTTTTGTTAAGACTAAAGTAGTTTCTTTTTATTTTTGGAATAAGTATTAGATCAAGACTTCCTTTACAAATTTAAAAGATGCAAGTTTCTATTATATCAGAATTCTTATTTACATGTGTTCAAATGCATGTGCATGTACCTTTGTGAATACACAAATGATACATGCATACTTATCCAAATACCTCGAGCAAACACTCCCAAGTATCCCACGGCCACAAATACTGATCCAATTAAGCTTATGGCCTTTGTACTGCATCACTTTCAAATTAGCTTAAACCGGTTCCTGAAACTCATCACAAAGTATATTACAAACTTGCTCTACTTCATGGTCTTAGGTTGATCCAAAATGTTCAAAGTCTGCATCGGTTTTGATGGTGACGACTTTGATATGGATCTAAATTGATTTTGGTTGATTCCATCAATGGGAGTGAAATCAAAGATTGAAAGAGAAAAGACGGAGGTGATGGGGTAGGACTGTAGGAAAAGAGGAGGGGATTAGTATACCTCCATGATATGGCTCTGAGAAAATGGAGAAATGAGGAAATGTGAAATTTAGAAGAAATAGAGACATTGATGGAGGATAAAGCTTTCATGGTTGTTGTCTTGCAATTCCATTCTCCATGTTGTCCGAATCGTTGGTGTTGAAGGCAAGTAGGTGGATAACAGTTTCCTCTTAGGGTTGGGGTTTTGGGGGTAGGAGTCTTGGCAAAAGGGAAGATGCAAACTGAGGTCCTGTTGATGCTTGAGGGATGGGTCTTTTTGTTGATGTCGGATTAAACTTTGTTTGGTTATTTGGTTGAGACCCAAAATATGAGCTTAGTATTTTAAATTTGAGCTCGGCTTTGCACCGTCTTAACCCATGGTATACTTTCCTAAACAATTTCAGCTACAATAGTAACCGGTACTCGTGTAAGCAAACTAAGATATTCTTTAAATAATCTTGCAATTTATACTTAACCCTCATTCTTTTCCATATAAACCCAATCTAATTCTTTTTCAATAACAATTTAGAAAGACCAATTTTTTTTTTTTCTGGATATTACGTTTTGAGGAGGCTTTTTAAATTTTATATTTCAAGGTTTTATATTTGACGTGTATTTTTTCAAAAAATGCTTTATATTAAATTTTTACTGAACTGCATATTTAACTCCCTTAGCAGGAGAGATGAAACGAAACCAAATGGAAAAAAAACTACTCAAATCTGGTGGTATCACAAAAAATAATACAGATTTTTGTTTGCATTCAGTGTCACTAGAATTTGACTTCTGGTGACGTAATTGTTTTTCTATTTGCTAGTTGTATTTTATTGACATTCCCATCTTATAGTTTCTTTTCTGGTGTTATGTAAATTTTGGGCTTGCTCCGTTGCATGGGAGCTAGCTGGTAAGCTCTAGTATAGAGGTTCTCTCTACAAGTTGCAAATTTTTTTTTTCCCAGGCAAGCCCATCTTTTCTAGCTCTTTAATTGTGTTCGGGAAAAATTTGATACAACTAGAGCGGGTTGCATAAGAGTTATATGCTAAAAAAAGCCTTTACAGAAAGAAGAGGAGATACGGGATGAAGCGGTAAAATGGACTGACATGTTCAATTATTTCATATTCTGAAATTTTTATTCCCAACATATAGGATTATTTTGCAAAATCAGAAGTCCGAAACTTGTCAGTCATTTACACATCTTCTTAATCATATTAATTAAGTTTTTTTTCTCATTCATATGAGATTATGAGATGAGACGAGAGAGAGATTAAATTAAGAAAGTAAAAGATCATATCAAGCCATGCTTTATTTCTCATCGCTACTTCCTTGACTCTTCAATGCTGTTTCTTCTCTCTATTATTCCAAGAACCTTCCTCTCTTCTTCCTCTCTCAGAAATGCATTCACTTGCTCAGAGAACAGGTAAGGAATTTTTGTTTTTAGCCTTGATGGAATCATGGCGGTGGTAGATTCACCAGCTGTGGCCGAACCAAATCCAAGATCAGGATCAATAAAAGCTGGAATTGAACTGGGATCCCTCTTTTGTCAAAGAGTTGCGGGTGATATGAGATCTGAAGATCCCAATAGTGATAAATTGGTGTAATGGGAATTCTGAAATTTATATGATTGTTGGTGATGATTCTGATGGATAGAACATACTCTCGCCAAAGGGCAGAGTGATTACTGATAAATAATTATTAATATACAAATTGATCAGATCTAATCTAAAATAATGCTTTAGTTATTCGCTTGGACATTAACATTGTAGTTCAGAGAAAGAACCGATCTTAGCTTTTGTAACGATTAACTTTTAAATCTATAAAACCTTGAAACACAGATCTAATACATATGCTTGAAGAATCTTAGGATATGAAAGCTTAATATAAATTTTCCTTTAGATTTTAAGAATGACTTCTTGATGTAAATTGGGGCTGGAAAAGTAGGCATATCAACGGTTTGCCACTATTTGGTGAGAAGTAACAAATTCAAGAAAAGTTATCTCGGTCAATATAGCTAATTGTTTAAACTTAACCTATTGTTTACAGTTAATAAATTTGAACTCATCTTGATCTTTACTCTGTTATGATTCAAGACCATTGAAGTCAGTAGGGCATCAGTTTGCCTTACTTCACCAACAAACACACACGTCACAACAAAAAAAAAATAGAGGGGGGAGGGAGCAAAAAACATCCCTGTCATGGACTTCAAACAAAATGATGCGGAGAGCACGAAGGGAAAGGATGGAGATGTGATGTGAAACGTGTACATGTGCGGAAGCAATAGATAAAATAACTCAATTAAACATTTCACTAACAAGAACTATCGTTGGTAGGAAAGCTTAAAGCAGTTAATATTAACTATATTTCTTTAACATGCATGTATTAAATCAATTCAAATATCAAAATACTAATTAAGTATTGTTATGATGCATGTAACATATTCTACTATCAACATGTAGGAAATCAATTCAAATATCAAAATACTAATTAAGTATTGTTATGATCCATGTAACAGATTCTACTATCAATAAAGAAGCTAGAACAACTATAAAGAAGAAGCAGATTCTCACGTTCACATTTAAAGTGAATAATAGATTAAGATTGATAATAAGTTAGATATGTATTATCGTACTATAAATAAATAGTTTTCAAGATTGAAATTATACCTCAAATGCTGATGAAGAAAATCTTGATAGTTGGATGAATATGAATTTGATAAGGACTCGGTTTGTTGCTTGTTGCGTTTGAATTTCTTGTGCACGGGCTTGAATGTGTGACGTCAATGACGAAGAGGAGAGGTTGTGGAGGTGATGAGGCGGTTGTCGACGAAGGCGAGAACTCGACAACACTTTGAGAGAGGAAGAAATTTGATGTGAGAGATAGATAGAGGGGAATAGAGATATTTAGTAATCGATAAATCAATTTGGGCATCCCACTACTAATCAGGGTCTAATATGGCATCCCACCACTACTAGAAAGAGAATTCATCATCCAAAGCAAACTCACAAAGAGAATAACAAATTTTTATTGAATTATTATATTTTAAAAAAGTGATTACATGAGGTCTTTACATAGACTACAAAAACTCCTACTTCTATTTGGATTACATAATCAACTCATAAAAAAAAATCAAAAGTCTAAAAGAAAGGAAAAAACATGAAAAATGAAACCTACATGAAAAGAAAACCTACATGAAAAGGAAATCAGAAATTCTACTACAATTATGGTTACTAAAAATCAAAAATTAAGAAATAGAAGCTAGTAATCCTACTACTACTAGAACTACTAGATACATATCGAGTTAGCACGTCTTTTCCAAGGATGATAGATACACCAAGTTTTCATTCCGTTGTCTGCATTATTCTCCCCATGTTGGAGAGAGCTCGACTCCATCGAATAAGTGATCTCATCTTGCTTCAAACTGTTGGGATTAATCTGTTGTAGTGTACTTTGGTCTTTTCATGAGTCATCATTCAATGCTCTTCCTTTTTTCCTTTTTATCGAACCAAATACTTACGAGTCATGATAACTTCATCATCCAAAATTTTATCAATCTAATTCATTGTATTGGGTAAAATATTTGAAATTGGGAGATGGGAGGGTCTCTCAAAAATAGGCTCATGGGATGACTCATCAATAAGGAAGTTGTTAGGGTTAAAATCAAAACCTTTGTATATCTTCAATATTGAAAATAGAATTGATAGCAAAATTTATAACATAAACATTAAAATTTAGTTTCTTTAAGACTTGAAACGGATCAATACTAAAAGCACGTAAAACAACATCTCCAACATTAAAGTTTTAAATTTTTGTTCTAATGTCAATTCACATCTCGTAGTTGGTGTTATGTTGAGCAAATCTTATCCATGACTTTCTTATGTAAAATGTGATGTGATTTCACGTGCACATGTGATGCAAAAGATGATAATGCAGACTTATGGACGATTTCAGTTTGACAATCGGTTGGGGTTAAAAGCAGCTGAAAATTTCAGTTTCGTGTCTAACATGTACCACATGGTTCTCCAAAGGTAGAGATGAATCGATCAGGACTAGAAACAGTTATGGAACTCCTATGGTTTGGATTTGAACCATGATACTTTAAACAAGTAAGAGTGGGGTATCGATTTTAATCCATTATTTTCGAATATCTCAAAGAATACTACATTGGTGCAGCTTCCATTGTCCATACAGTTCTTGTATCCTATTTGTGACAAAGCAGTGCTAACAACGGGGAAGTGAGTCAAAGGTGTGTCCCTAATGTAGTTGAGTGTAGTGTCTTTAGGAAAGACGTCAAACTCCGTAATCACACTTGTGACTTCGGGAGGAATCAGAGTACTGTTTTTAGGGACATCGGTAATCTTCGTAATTAATGGAGTGACTTCAGGAAAAATCGGGATACTAGACTCTATAATGTCATTACCAAATGCTTCTTCGTATTGGTCATCGGTGAGGTCATCATGTAAGTCTTCATCAACTTCAGAGTCTATGTATGGGTGATATGTAAACTCATCAGAATCAGATTCAATTTCGGGTTAGGTGTCACATATTGGTGATGGTTTGTCTTGAGACTCATTTGGGACATCACTAAACTCTATTATCACGAGAGTGGTTATCGGAGGAATAATGCTATCTGACTCAGGGGCTGCAGTGAGAACTCCGTTAATAATGACAACCCTAGAGAGATTGGTGCATTTGTCAACTATATGTTTATAACCTTGACACTTATCGCATTGAATAGGGAAGATCTGTTTTTGGTATATTTATTTCTGTTATCTATTTCGACATTCTTGTCCTTAACATCAGTCTTGAGTGAAGGTGGTAGGGTATTAGACTTATGAGACTGCACTGGAAGTTTCTGATCTTGATTAAGGACCTGGATTAGAGCACCAAGCTTAGCTTTTAGGTTATCAAGTGCCACTGTCGGTTGGATTATTATGTCATCAAGTATCATTGTCGGCTGGGAATCCATCAAGGTAATGGAGAATTTGCTAGACTCTCCTAGCAGATATGGGTGACCACTATAGATTGTCATGCAATGTATGAGTCCTAATATGAATGCAAATCTGAACTAATTTTTATTTTATTTTGTTGGTAATTTTTTTTAAATTATCAGATTAATTAAACCCTAATCTTACCAGTCCGATTGGATCGACGTAACTCAGGTGGGAGATTTTTTCTCTTTTGGGGTTTCTTAATTACAAAACAACGTTGAGTGCTATTTTTTAGTTAAACACCAATCGTACAGAACTTCAGAGAAGGATTTACCTTTCAATGATTCCTAAATTACACTAATTTTTTGGAGTTTTAAATAAAATATAATTAGATGCAAGAAAGCGAATAAACATGACTAATATGCAAATCCTATTTAACTGTGCTCTGATACCAAACTGATGTGAAATGTGCGCGTGCGGAAGCAATAGATAAAATAATTCAATTAAACGTTTCACCAATAAGAACGATCGTTGGTAGAAAAGTTTAAAACAGTTAATATTAGCTATGTTTCTTAGACATGTATGTATTAAATTAACTTAAATATCAAAATACTAATTAAGTATTGTTATAATGTATGTAACAGATTCTACTACCAATAAAGAAGCTAGAACAACTACAAAGGGGAAGCAGATTCACACGCTTGCGTTTAAAATGAACAATAAATTAAGATGGATAATAAGTTGGAGATGTATTATCGGACGGTAAATAAATAATTTTCAAGATTGGAATTATACCTCAAATGCTGACGAAGAAATCCTTGATAGTTGAATGAATCTAAATTTGATAAGGATGAGGCAATTGACGTGAAGGCGATAACTCGACAACAATTTGAGAGGAAAAACATTGATGTGGAAGGTAGATAGAGGGGAATAGAAATATTTAATAACCAATAAACTATTTAGGGCATCTCATCACTAATTGGGGTCTAATATGGCATGGGCCACCACTACTAGAAAGATGATTCATCATCCAAAGCAAACTCACAAATACAATAACAAATTTTCATTGATTTCATTGTATCTTGAAAAATGAATACATGAGGCCTTTATATAGGCTACAAAATTGTACTCCTACTTCTATTTGGATTACATAATCAGACGCATAAAATAAATAAAAAGTCTAAAAGAAACAAAAAAATACATGAAAAGAAAACCTACATGAAAAAAATCAGAAATTCTTCTACAATTCTGATTACTAAAATAAAAAAAATTAAGAAATTGAAGCTAGTAATCCTAATACTACTAGACTACTAGATCCATATCTAGTTGGCGCGTCTTCTCCAACGATGATTTATACACCAAGTTTTCGTTTCGTTGTCCGCATCAAGATGTTACCATGGAAGCCTGTCTTCCATCAACTTCCCTAGTTCCTCTCAGGTTCAAAGTTCTGCGATAGCCCTCACAGCTGTAGCACAAATTAAACCCATAGTTCAGGATAAAACCATCCACTATCCCAAACTCCTCTTATTTATGATTCCCGTTTGGGTTCTCCAATTTTGCAACACCCCCCCCCACCCCAAAAAAAAAAAAAAAAAAAAAAAAAAGGTCACCACCAAAATCAACTGAAAGTGAACATTTAGACTCAAAATGGACCGCTCCCCCGCCAAAACCAATTTGAAACGCCTAGAAACATTAAGGAACAGAGTAAAACCATAAACTGGAGCATGTAATTTTTTTGTTGAAACATGCATTTCAAAGTTCTGATATAGGCAAGTCAACCAGAATGTGAAAATCACATTTTGAGCCACCTTGAAATTGAATTGTCCAAACCTTACTGTTACAAAAGGCATGAACTTTGAATGCAACTTGAATGGAAGACAACAAGGCTTACAAAAAATCTCCAATGAATGCTAGAAGAATTAATTATGGTAAGATTGAATTGCGACAAAACTAAACATAAGGTGAAGATGAGATGTTATGGAGGAGGAGCCGGGGAGTACAACAAAGAACTGGATAGCCTTGATAGGCAGAGGTACTCATATGTGTGATTAATAATTAGAGATAACAGGCAAAGACCTATGATGGATGGAGAGTATAAAAGCTGCTTTGGAAAAGCTTTCAATGACATCTGGTGTTTTCCATTCCTAGGGGGAGCAAGTAGCCTCAAAAAAATTGTTATTTGATACTTCTGGTAGTGCTGTTTCTAGGTGAAAGCTTTCAATAGCATCTGGTGTTTTCTATTCGTAGGAGAAATCTTTCAATAGCAGCTGGTGTTTTCCATTCATAAGAGGAATTATTTGATACTTGTGGTAGTGCTTTTTCTAGGGCCTATGTCATGTCTTAGTGGATAATGTGATTTTTTTTTTGTACTGAGTTCTTTATCCTTCCCCTGGGACGCTTTTCTAGTTATTTTCTCCCTAGTTCCATGAGCTTTTAGACTATGTCCAAGTGAGGTCCCTCCTAGGGGCAAAGTAGTCTCTTACGCTTCCATAACAAACCCCTCTCCATTTTACCTAGGCGAGGAATCCAGCATTAAATCATTGGGGGGCTCATGTTATGTTGTCCACTAGTTATGAAAATTAACTTTTTTTTTTTTTTAACTTTATTTGTCTTTTTTTTCGGGGGGTGGGGGGTGGATGAGTGATCGGTGGTGGATCAAATACATGGTGGATTCTGACACACTGTTAAGTGTGAGAGTTGGAATCTTCAGATTAAAGTAGAGAATGGGAAGAGATATGGAGGATAATAGGGAGATCATGGAAATTTGAAGGATAATATTAGAACACTTAATCCAAGCACTGCACTCGAAGCAATTCAATTCTCAATTGAAACAAAACTAAGTAGGAAGTAGCAAGATTAAACCCTTTCCTTTTGAAGTGATAACGACAATAACTTATGAATGAAACCTAATTAAGTCAAATCACCTGTACTTAATCTTATCTAGAAATCAGAAATATCGATAACTAGCTAAAACAAATCACAATGGGCTGTTTGGATCCTTGGAAAGCAAAGGAAAGCAAAGGATGTCCAAACCGATCCTAAGGTTAGGATCTTATTGTATGCTCTACTTAACATATATTCATTAAATCCAAGCAGGCAAGAAGTTCTAATACCATGAATCAATTAATAGCGACAAATAGTAGATTGTAGCGTGTTGTAATATTGATAAAATGCCCAATACCATGAATCGTCAACTCCAAGCATAAGAGAAGTAAAAGAGTAACTCTTTTGAGTAATATGAATCACAATGAGAGTAATATGAATCACAATGATACTGATACTTAGGGCCTGATTGGATGTCTGGAAAGAAACGAATTTTTTTTTCATTCCAGGGTCATTCCAGAAAGGAATCTGACGTGGGCGCTCTTCCTATCCTCATTCCTGACAATTCCTGGCTTTTAGCTCGGAATTGGTGGGAGGACAAAAAGCTGGCGTGGCTAGCCATTATAGGTAATTTTCGCATGGGCCTCACCATTTTGGGAAAAAAGCAAGGATGCAACCAAACAGGGGAATGGAAAGCTTCTCGTGCGGGTCCCACTTTCTTTTTCCTCTCATTTTCTTTCCAAGGGTCCGAACAGCCCATAAAAAGCCTCCTATACATCAAATCATAATCAACAATTAATAGATCAAATCCTAACCAATAAAGAGATGAAGTTGATGTGGCTCAACTGATCTAGCGTCTTCTAGTGTTTATCCACAAAAAACTATACTCCTACAACTCCCTTGATTGGAAACTCAGCCTCAGTTTCCGAAGCAGAGCAAGACGAACTGAATTGATAGATTGGAGTTGATGTTTCAGATGCAGCAAAGAAAATTTAAGAAGCATATAATTTGATAGCGGATAGGCTCAAATCTATATGAGAAATCTTTAGGATCATGCTAATGGTTGCCATATCTTCAATATTAGTGTGGAATGTGGATGAAAATTGAAAATCAGGCTGTAAATGGACTGATCCTCGGCAGCACAAACTCCATGTGTATATATGCTGATACAACTGATCAGTCAACTTGTTCAACTTCAGTTTGACTTCAACTGACATCACTGATATTTATTTCATTGATCTGTACCCCGGTTTGGAATAATCCTGTCTGTCAAACTTGGAATCTGGCTTGCTCCATACTTCTTGTTGACTCCTTATGTGACTCTGACTTTTGCTTAGGTTTTGTACCCATTTTAAAACCAGAGTAGTGGATGCACTCATTAATACAAAATCATAATATGTTAACCCAATGGAGAGAGTAGCATTTGTTTGATGATTAAATTTTAATGATAAATTTTGGTTGAAATTTCTTTGGAGCCTTCTTAATGGATTTGAGTCCAGGGATGATCCCATTTTTATGGTCTTAGGTAGCTATGATGATGAATTCATAATCTAGCAAGTCTTCTTGATTGCTCTATGCCTGCTAACATTAAACTATCAGAAGTGATGTTCATCTGGTAGATCAGAAAACTGTCTGACTAGTTTTGCAATAGCTGTAATAAATCATTATGGATGGGAGTGTTCCTAACACATTCTATATATCTACTTCTTTCAATGATTTTTGCTCCAGTTTCAATTCTACTGAATAGGCAGATATACTGTAGGTGATTTAATCTACTGTCAGTATGGCACATTGGAAGTCACAAATTGAAATTTGTAGATTCCAGCACTGACCTATGACTAATTTCTGAGTTTTACCTGCTGTAACTTCAGTTCTTAATTTGGTCATTTTGAACCTCTTTTTAAAATTCTATATGTGAAGCAGAAATCTATTGTTTACGAGAGTCAACATTTTTGAGTATGAGTATACTAGGGAAAAAAAAACTTGTGGAGCCCGTTCAAGTGTAGAATTTGGATTGATTGCAATCATTCATAATGCAGTATCAGTGGGAAATATCCATTGGTCAGTGATGAGCATTTATGCTACAATGGAGCTACGATGATCAACATTTTCACCGCTGGTTTCTCACAATTATATTATTTGTAGAGTGATTATGATATTAGAAATCTCAAGCTGTTACATCTCATTAGCACTGGTGCATGAACCAGGCCATGATCTATAAGAGCTAGCGGGAAAGAAGTGTTTCATTACTTTTTATGCGTTTTTAACTGTTCTCCTCCATTATACATGATTTTCAGGTGCTACATGCTTGTTACACAAAAGTATCACCTTCTGCTGAAGTGGAGAACCCGCAGCTTGTAGTGTGGTCAGATTCAGTTGCCAAGATGCTTGATTTAGATCCTCAAGAGTAAGTGCCTTTAAAATGTGTGCTTGTTTGGCGTCTATGAAGAGACACATCATCAAATCAACAATGCTATTGGGCCTATTGGTCCTATTTGTAGGGCACCTTTATATCATGGTTGCACTTATCTATTAACTATATTGAATTCTTCCTTTTTACAACTACATATCTTTCTCATTTATCGGCATAACATGTTGAAATGCATGTTTTTATTAGTTGAGCAACACTAGTAAAATAATACTTCAGTATTTTGGTGCATGTGGCATATACATAAGTGTCCTTGTGGTAACAATAACCACTGAGGCATTTACATAACATCCCCACAGGACGGTTCCATGCAAGCAATCCAATTACCTTCACATTATATCCACACAAGCAGAGAGCTAAATTTATGAATTATTACAATTTCAAGAAAAATGAATACATTTGCTTACCTTAGTGACTTAGTTGTTGCACATGCCTTTAAAACCCTTTTTCTCGTTAATTCTGCACAAGGAAATGCCATTATAGTTTCACAGTCTATATAAGACATAATCTATATAAGACAATGTCTTTTATGATCTCTTATCCTACTGTTCTTGTTTTCTCTCGATCGCTGATGCGATCATGTAGTCACACTTTCTTTAATGTTACAGGTTGTCTCATCTTTAATCCATACCAACATTGTATGTTTAAGCTTAATTGTCCATTGCAACATTAGTTCAACCTTTTAGTGTATCATCTTTAGTAGTGTCTTTTACTTTCCCTTAAAGCATGCTCATTCTTTTAAATCATCAATCTCATGTCCTATATATAGGTAGCCTTCATCTTGCTATCACGACTAAGCTAGTAAGTAATTATTTCAAACCGAGTGGTTAGGTTGATTTGCAACCACTAACTCCATGAATTCAACAACTATCACAACCATACAGGAAATCTACTAATACATTGTAGCTTCACTAAGATGTAAGGACCATAACTTTGAGCTAACCACAAGCTAACTTCTTTCTTCCTTTTCTTTTCTCTTCTCCTATATGAGTTGTTGCAAGACAACACAAGGGAGAGAGAAGCTGCGATAGGAACCTGAGGCAAAAGGGAAAGAGTGTCGGCGTGGCAACAAAATGAATATCTCAAATTTTATGGTTCTTTTGACCCATTGGTAGTATTTCAAGGATAGCTCCTACAATTGACGTTTGGACGAGACAAGAACCATTAGGAAGTGTTCTTTGATTCCTTTTTATTGATATATAATATGATAACATTTTGCCTTGGATAAAGATGAAAAGTTTCAGCCTTGCAGAATTCTGCAGCGTGCAAAATTGAATTGGTGTTGATGCAATATGCGAAGCTGTTTGCAGTGATGCGACGACTAGGGGAGGAGGAGAGGCTCCTCCTCCTATTGTTACAACAATTAAGAGGTGGCGGGTCTTCTGTTACAACAAGGGAAAGGGGTGTATTAGCAACTAAAAGATGAAAAAAAGAGTGCTTATCTTTTTGGCTTTTCTCTTGTTTTTCCCCCATCCCTTCTCACTAAGTGCGAGTGTTAGTATTTCGGGTGCCTCACATCCATTGGAGAAGACTAGACGATAAGGTGGAAAAGATTTCAGAAGATTCAGCAGTTAGAAACGTGCGCATACATGCACAAGCCCAGTCTGTCTACAATAGCAGATGACAGTTAAGCCAATGCGGTCGATAGGCGGTCGATCACGAGCTAACAAAAATTGATGATGACTCAATCTATCACTGCGTGTTGATGGCAGTCGACAGGAGATCGAACATAGCTGTCGACCAAGGCGTGTCTCAGTCTAGCTGTCGACAGCTACAGGAAATTTCAGAATCTGAACTGTTTTCAGATTCTGATTTTGAAGAGGTTTCTGAATCTCTTCTTCCAGAGGCGGTTGATTGGATGGCTTGCTGAAGATTTGAAAGGTCTATATTTATTCTAGATGTTTATAAAACCCTTAGGGTTGTGGGTTTTAGTGATTGTGCTCAAGAGAGATTTTCACCTTGTATTGAGAGTTTGAGAGATCTTACAGAGAGATCCTTGTAAACTATTGTATTACTTGTTAATAAGATTTTCTCTCCCTCCACCCTCAAATATTGTGTTTCTTGATTTGTGTTCTTGTGGTGATCAAGTTTTTTTTCTTGCTATGGGAGATCTCTTAGTGCTTCCGTAGTTACTCTTATTCTTTGGTGGTGTCTATCACAATAATTGGTATAGAGCGATGGCTAGCAAGATGACCACAACAAAGTTCGAGATGGAGAAATTCGACAGGAAGAATAACTTCCTATTGTGAAAAATGCGGGTAACGACATTGCTCGTAAAGGAGGGCACTCATAAGGCTCTGCTTGGTGCTGAGAAGAAGCCGTCCAAGATGGAGGGTGACGAGTGTATGGATCTCGCTGTTTGAGCCAAGGCCACTGTTATACTATGCTTATCAGATGAAGTTCTTTACAATGTAATGAATAAGGGAACAATTGCATGTTTATAGTGTAAGCTGGAGAGTTTCTACATGACGAATAATTTATCCAACAAACTCTTCTTAAAGAAACAATTATACAGTCTTCGGATGAAGAAAAAGCACGGTTCTGCAGCATCTCATGCGTTCAATCAGATTTTGAGCGACCTCTTGGCACTGGAGGTGAAACTAAAAGAGAAAGACAAAACTCTTCTGTTGCTGTCTTCTCTTCCTCCAAGTTATGATCACTTGACGACCACCATCATATATAGAAAGGAGATCTTAAAGTTGAAAGATATTAAGCAGATGCTCCAGAACAACAAGCTGATGAAGAAGACATATTCCACAAAGGAGGCATCATGATTGGTAGTCAAGGAGCGGATGGAGAGATCACAGAGTAAAAGACCCAAGAGATGTACCAAATCTTCTAGTGAAAATTTTGCTTCCCACTACTAAAACAGCCAGGGTCCATGAAGAAGAATTGCTCTTAGTATAAGAAGATGCTAAAGAAGGATGGTTCAGGAGTTAATGGAGCTAATATCAGTGGGAAATAAACGAATCAAGCCGGTATAGTCGAGGAAGCAGTTGAAGAACCATGTGATGCTATGTTTGGTGAATCCGGGCAGAGGCAAAGTGAGGTTCTCGGGTGCTTGGTTGCTTGACTCGGGGTGCATGCACCATATGTGCCCAAGGAAGGAGTGGTTCAACACGTGCCTTTCGAAGGAGGCACAATCCTAATGGGTAATGATGCTGCATGCAAAATAATTGGAATAGGTAATATCCACTTGAAGATGTTTGACAGACGGGTGCGACCACTCAAGGATTTGAGACACGTTCCAGAGGAAAAATCTTCTCTCATTGGGAGCCTTGAAAGCTTAGGGATACAAGTTCTCGGATACAGATGGAGTTCTAAAGGTTACTAAGGGGCTCTATGATGGTCCTAAAAGCAGGACTTGTACAAGGTGATCAGAAGTGTGGTGATCGGTGATGCTTCCGTAGCAACAGAGAAGGACACTACAAGACTTTAACATGTGTTTTGGATATATGAGCGAGCGAGGTCTTCGAGCCCTACACAAAAAAGGAGTTCTACTAGGTATTAAACACTGCAAACTCAACCGATGTAAGTTTTGCATTATGGGTAGTCAATAGAGATTAGCTTTTAACTATCTCAGTACACAAAACTAAGGGGTTGTTAGATCTCGTACACATGGATGTGTGGGGACCTTCGCCTGTTGCATCTGTTGGAGGTGCATGTTCTTATGTTACTTTTATAGATGATTTCTCTCGGAAGGTATGGGTGTACTTCTTGAAGTAGAAATCGGAGATATTTCAGAAGTTCAAGGAGTGAAGAGTCAAGATGGAGAATCAGAAAGGGCGAAAGGTGAAGTTCTTGAGGTCAGATAATGAGGGTGAATATACATCCTCGGAATTCAAGGAGTACTTAGCTAGTGAATGCATTGAACACTAGCTAACTATTCCAGGGTGGACAAAACAAAATGGGATTACAGGCTGACATGTTCGAAGATTTTTGGGCAGAGACAGTGAGACATGCGAGCTATTTAGCGAACACGTCACCATCTACAGCCGTAATCTTCAGATCTCAGAAGAGATGGCAAGGAGAGTCAGTGGACTACTCAACCTTACAAATATTTAGTTGCCCGATATACAATTTGGTTGATAGTCAAAAGAAGAATAAGCTGGAGTCCAAGTCAAAGAGGTGTTACTTCATCGGTTTCAATAAGGGAACCAAGTTATACATGCTTTGGGATCCAGAGAAGAAGAGTGCCTTTGTTAGCAGAGATGTGGTCTTTGATGAAGATTCAATATTGCAAGCAAAGTGAAAGACGGAAAACACGGCGCAAGGTGGAGCTTCAACACTTCAGCGAATTCTCAGAGTAAGGAGTTTGAGTTTTCAGATGACTCCAACATGCCTGTCGAGTCAAATGAAGACTCCTCAGATTCATATAGAGAAATACATGAAGCTACTTAAGAGCAACACGTGCAACCTAGACCGTTAAGGCGGCCAGACAAAATTTAGTACCACCAATCAAATATGACGGGGATAAGGACCAAGTCTATGGTGATCCTAGCAGTTATAAGGAGGTAATTGAGGCAGATGATAGTGACAAGTGGGCCATAGCCATGGAACATGAAATGGAGTCTTTGGAGAAGAATCAAATATGGAATTTGGTGAATCTACCAAAGGATTCTAAAGTGTTAGGTTGCATGTGGGTCTTTCAAAATTAGAACAATGAGCAATATAATGCAGGATTAAGGCAAGGCTAGTTGTCAAAGTGTATTCTCAGAAGGAGGGTATTGACTACAATGAGATTTTCTCATGTAATCAAGCATACACCTATTCAGTTGTTGACAATCCTGGCTCAAGGTGATCTCGAATTGGAGCAGCTGGATGTGAAAACATTTCTACATGGTGAGCTGGATGAGAGGATATACATGAAGCAACATGATGGTACTTTTAGGAAGGTCAAGAAAACAAGCTGTGTCTTCTCAAGAAGTCTCTTTATGGGCTAAAGCAGTCTCCCAGACAGTAGAACAAGCGATTCGACACATTTATGATCAAGGCCAACTAAACTCGATGTGAGTATGACAGTTGTGTTTATTTCAAGCAGTGCAGTGATGATCTCACATATTTGCTGTTGTATGTGAATGATATGTTGATAACTGCGAGAAATAAGATACATATTTAGAAGCTTAGAGCTAAGCTAAAAGAGGAGTTCGACTTGAAAGATTTAGAAGAAGCCAAGAAGATCTTAGGTATGGAGATCAGTCGAGACAGGAATGCATGCAAACTTTGGCTATCCCAGGAGAATTATGTTCTCGAGATGTTGGAAAAGTTCAATATGACTGAAGCAAGACCGGGCACTACTCTTTTGGCATGTCACTTCAGGTTATCCTCCAGTGAGTGTCCAAACTCACAAGAAGAGGAGGATGAGATGTCTCCAGTACCATATGCGAGTGCATGGGATCACTGATGTATGCTATGGTCTGCACTAGGCATGACTTAGCCTATGCAGTTAGTACAATAAGTCTGTTCATGTCAAATCCAGGAAAGCAATATTGGGAAGCAATGAAGTAGGTGCTACGATATCTATGAGAGATTGCGAGATTAGGCTTGGTGTTTCAGAGGTTGAAAACAGGAAAGCCTAAGGTGTTACAAGGATATGTTGACACAGATTATGTAGGAGATTTTGACCAACGAAGATTTACAACGGGTTATATATTTCACAATAGCTGAGTACATTGTTAGTTGGAAAGCAGAATTGCAAGATATCGTGGTGCTTTCAACAACAGAGGCGTAATACATGGCTGCAGTTGAGGCATCACATGTATCACAAGCGGACAAAGCACATTAATATTAGAAACTCAAAAGACCCACTAGAAGATGAATCGATCTGCTGGATTATGACAGAACTCAGAAAACCCAATAGAAGATGAATCCATTGGAACGACAATAAAATCGTACTCAGCACGAGGGGACTCAGATGGTCCACTAGATGTTGACACTAGAATCAACTCTCGTGTTCATTATCATTCTTTATCAAAGGTGTGACAAATGAATACCTAGAGATCTAAATAGAGACACTAAACTCCGCTAATTCAGGCACAGACTCACTAAAATCATAAGCATGGGCGTCAACATCTAAGGGTGTACCAGACTCGACTGTTGCATCTACTACTTCACTAGTACCCTCATAAGAAGTATGACCCTCAATAATCGGCGTGTCGAAACTAAACCTATATGTCTTCAATTATACTAGCAGTTTTTGAAGGAACGTGGACATCTTCAACAACTTTTGAGTCGTCAACATCATCACTAGGCACAATTCTAACATGTTAACTCTTCGAGGGGCACTGATAATCATAATGTCTATATCCCTTACACTTAGGACACTGGGCCTTGGTATTGACTAACGTTTTGAAAGTCAAGACTATCTTTAAGGCAACATCAAAGACCTCTTCAACAATGTTTAAATCATAGGAGCCAGTGATCATAGCACAACGTTATTTTGGACCTTAAAATCTAAACAAATCTAGTTTGTCTCAGAATGAAGCTCTCTTACGTCAGTATGACGGGTTAAGTCCTGGACATGTAATCCTGAATGAACATATAACCTGAAGAAGGTTGTGTAACTGGTCTAAGAGGTGGTTCTTATAATATTGACTAGTCATGATGGCTAAAAAATGAAAAATCAAGCAAACAAGCAGATGTAGTGGAGAATCTTATACTCAAATAAACTAATGCGTGCACTAAGTGAAAAATAAAAATATCCTAAAAGTTCAAGTTATAAATGTAAAGAAAATACACTCCTAAAATGATAAAAAGTGACAAACACTGATGCAACTACTAGATAAAAGTAAATAGTGATTCAACTAATAGATTATCGCAATTCAAATAGTAGTTGCAAGTAATTTAATAAGTTAATAGTTCCTCTCAACCACAAGGTTTCTTTGCGATACATCTTACTAAGGATCACATGTATCACATGCGGATAAAGCACATTGATGTGAGGATATGTTATTGGGTTGTAGTAGAAAAGGTTATTGACTTGGTGAAAATCAATACGAAGAAGAATCTGATAGACATGATGACAAAGACCATCACAGTGAAGAAGTTCAGAGCATCTCTAAACTTCATCAATGTCTCTCCAAAGGTAAGGTGGAGAATGAGCTCTTAGGAGGGAGCCATTGAAGTCACGAAAGGGGGAGAGAAGCTTATTGATGGTGTGAGGGTCAATTTCTACAAGGGACTCATGACATGTGAGTCATAGTGAGATTATTGGTATTTTGGGTGCCTAACATCCACTGGAGAAGACTACACAACAAGATGGAGGAGATTCCAGAAGATTCAACAGTTATAAATGTGCACAGGCATGCACAGGTTCAGTCTATCGACAACAACAGATGACTGTTGACTTCTAGGCGAGTGCGCTCGACGGGTGGTCGACCGCGAGCCAGCAGAAACTGAGGATGACTCAGTCTGTCGACAGCTGAGATCGACTGTGGCTTCAACAAAGACCAGGGCGTGTCTCAGTCTGTCAACAAGACAACTGACACGTAGCTATCGACAACTATGGGAAATTTCAGAATTCGAACTATTTTCAGATTCTGATTTTGAAGAGGTTTTGAATCTCTTCTTCTAAAGGCGGTTGATTAGATGGCTAGGATGGTCTTGCTGAAGATTTGGAAGGTCTAGATTTATTGTAAATGTTTATAAAACCCTTAGTGTTGTGGGTTTTAGTGATTGTGCTCAATAGAGAGATTTTCACCTTGTATTGAGAGTTTGAGAAATCCTAGAGAGTGATCCTTGTAAACTCTTGTATTGCTTCTTAGGTTATTAATATTTTCTTCTCCTCCTCCCTCAGATCTTGTGTTTCTTGATTTGTGTTCTTCCTCTTGTAGTAGTCAAGATATATTACTTGCTACGATAGATCTTTCGGTGCTTCCGCAGTTACTGTTATTATTTGGCGGTGCCTATCACAATAGCGAGAACTCTCAAGGAGGCGGCAATGGTGGAGAGAGAGAGAGAGAGAGAGAGAGAGAGAGAGAGAGAGAGAAGGGTTTATATGGGGGGTTGTAGGTTTTTAGCTAGGTGTCATTAGGCTAAGCCTAAGGAATGTTGCCCAGCTTAGCTAGGTGTCACCTAATTAACTAATGGTTGACACCTCGTTAGCTTAGGTGTCCTGTCTTAATCAAGTCAAGTAAGGCTAAGTGTGGTGATTAATTAATATGAGCACTATATTATCCTTAATATAATGTGACATTAGTAGTAATTATATGCCCCGCTTGATATTAGTGTAATTTTTAACTATAAATCAAATTGTTAATTAGAGTTAAGATGGCGTTCCATTCAATTGTGACATGGCGATACTTCTACCACGTGTTATTGTCATTCCGACATGATTTGTCAGACTATATGGTTCGCTCAGCAGATTTGGTCACTCATATGGTTAGTTTGTTATCCATGTGACTACTATAGTAAATTCTCTTTTTAGGGTTAATGAATTTTGTTCCTTCCCTTACATTGAATGGCAATGGTCTGTCCAAATTCTCAGGGCAATGCACATATTTTAATTTCGTGAATTTTTGGGGTATTACATACTCGGGACAGATGGATAAAGACATGTTTTGACATTTTTTTGATTTATTAAAAAATCCTTGCTATTTTTTGTTCATAGTTAGCAAAAGAATTAAACTTTAGAAATAGTATTTACAGGTAGCCATATAGATGGATAATAACCGAACCTATGAGTGACTACATAATTTTCGTCAGGTCAACCATACGATGAGGAAAATTGTGCTAGAGTGGCAATCGCCCACGTGGCAGAAGTATTGTCACATCTTAACCGAGCAGATGAACTCCACCTTAACTCTAATTATCCATGTGACTTGTACTTAACATATTATGCTAACTAATTGGAGTACATGATGATGCAACACCAACCAGAAACTTAAATTCGTTTCTTTATTTCACATCTGTTGAACTGCAAGTTGAGGATTATGTGTGAAACTGAGCTGTAAAGGTTGCTAGATGTTGTGGAGGATCAGAGAAATGGATTAGGCTGTTTTGTAATATGATCAAATAACATCAAAAAGCACATGATTAGGTTCAGCTTCAACAGTAAATAAGGGGGTTTTAAGTCTTCTATTTGGGTTTCAAATAAGTAAAGATCTATGGTTTTTTTTATTCACTAGGGTTTTACTACATTAAAAAAAGAAGAAAAATTAGAAGGAGAGAAGAAGGATAGGAAGGTTTCACATCTTTTTTTGAGGGGTTTCACACCCTAGATCTAGCATCACACCATAGATGCATTTCACACCCAATGACGCATTTCACGTCAAAAAAACAATGGAGGAAAGCTTCCATAACATCAATTAATCAATCAAAATTAATATCATCTTATTATTCCAGCTAGCAACCCTAATATAAATGTATATAGGGTTAAAATTAAAGAATTGCAAAAGTACCCCTGACTAGAAAAAAGACTCTAAACATTACAAAAAAATCAAGAAAAAGAAAAACCTATGAACTTGGCTAATCATTTAACTCAAAAACTAACAATTTAAACCCTAAATATCAAGGAAGAAACTCTCTTCTAGTGGCTTCTTGATCCCCATCGCATGATGACTACTAATGTTGTATTAAATTAAAGATAATGCCATGCTTATATTAATTAATCACCCTACTTAGCGTTACTTGATTAGGGGATAAACTTAAATTAAGTAGGTGTTAACCCTTGGTTAGTTAGGTGACACCTTGCTGGGCTGAACCTAATGTCACAAGTTAATGACCTACACTCCCCTGTGCAACCCCTGTCCTCTCCCTCTCTCTTTTCCCATTCCACCACCACCTCTTCTTCCTTGAGAGCTATTGCACTTAGTGAAGAGGAGAAGAAGAGTCAGAAGGCGAAGAACAAAAAGCACTCTTGCTACCATGCACCTTTCACCCCTTCTCCTTGCTGTCATAACAGTACCTCAACTCCTAATTGCTGTAACAAAAGCCACACCGCATCCTGACGAGGACATCACTATGTTAGCCAGTTATCTTATGCCTTAGTTATTTTTTTGAGTTTAATTGTTCTTTATGTGGGTGTTTAGTACCACAACAGTTATCTCCTAGAAGTGCTATTTTGTAAGCCTATAAATAGGCCCAGACTTATATTATCAGTAGACAATAAAAAAATTAAAATTTTCAGTATAAATTTCATGAGCCTTGAGTTCTTGAGATTGGGGTGTGAAGCCCGTAGTGTAAGTCGTATTAAGCCCGTGGTGTAAGGGGTGTGAAGTCAAAAATTTATCTGGTTCTTATCTCTATTTCTTAAATTCTAATTTCCTGTTTTTATTTCTTCATTTTAAAATCTTAGTTTTCTTTTCTTAGATTGAAGATGATTGCGATCCGCCTGTACTATATCAATTTGACATCAGAGCTCTTGGTTCCAATCGCCTTCAATATTTTCTTCTCCATTTCCATCTCCTCCAAACCCTAGATCTATAAAAAAAAGCCGAGATCTGGAACTCTAAATTTAGAATAAATCCAAAATCAGATTAAAAAAATAGATCAAAAACTCTATTAAAAAAGAACTACTATTTAAAAAATTCGGCAAATCAGCTGAAATTGCCAAATTACACTGTTCTACCTCTCTTTCTTCTCCACTGCAACACCCAAAATACCCAACTCCAGTTCCCACCACCTCCCTCGACAGCGCTGACAACACCCACAACAGCCTCCATCATCACCTTCTCCATCATCATCACCATCATCCTTACCAACTTCATCTTTACCATCATCTTCATCATCTCGATCTTCTTCCTCCCCAAACCCATCGGCAACACCCTGCATCACCACGTGCTTCCACCACTAATCTCAGAGCATCCGCCGCACTTCACCACCGCCTTATCTCCTCACCCTTGCCATTCGTCCATCTCTTCCCCGTGCTCGCAGCGACCAATTTCAAGAATTCGACGCTGCTTCAGCCTTTCGCCCTTAAGTCGTCCTTGTTGCCGTCTTCAGAACCACCGCTGACGTCGTCGTGACTTCACAACCTTCGGATCCACAACCGTCACTTCCCTCTGCTTCAGATATACCGCTTAGACCTCTTCGTCAGCACCTCCCTCGCCGCCGCCGTCCGTCCAGATATTCACATCATAGTTGACCTCAACTCCTCGCCATGTCGATCAACTGCCGCCCGCCTTGCCGCCGTGACTGCCACCACCTCTCCGCCGCCTCCCTCTGTGACCTCGGACCTCCACCTTCGCCGATGTGTTTCGCCGCCTTTCACCGCCGTCCGTCGAGCCCCAATCTCCGTCGAGAAGCGTTGATCTCCGCCGCCATCACATGTCTTTGCCGCCGCCTCTCATCTTGTTGGGTTCGTCGATCAACAGCTCAGAAGAAGTGGTGGGTTAAATCAATTTGGGTTGGATCCCATTAACCCGAATTCGAATTCGACCCATTCCCTTTGAACTAGGTATCAGGGCCAGATCGAGTTCGATCCAATGGAGCTAGATCCGGTTTGACCCAGCTGAACCAGACCGGATTTGATTCAACTCGCTGAGCCAATTCTGTCCAAGTTAACTCACTAGCCAGCCCACTTCAGATCGCAGACTCAGCCACCGAGTCAAGGCTGAGTCAACTCAATCAACAGTGCAGTACAACAAGCTTCCAGAGCCCGTTTTAGGCTCGTTCGGAGTTCGATTCGAGTTCCGTCTGACGCATTGGATGCATGACTGAGTTTCGGAGGAACTAGAAAAGTTCACGATAATTGGATGGTAGATCCGACCTCCACAAGCCCGTGTTTGGTGCCGGTACTGTTCGTGCAACAGAAGAGCAGTGTTTCAAGCTTCCATTTTCAGCCAGATTTGAGCCAAGTTCAAGGTAGTTTTCTTCCATCTCATACAGTCATACTACTGTTATTCCAGGACCTTATGCGTGATTTCAGCTCTTTTTTGTCAGTACTTTTCTGAGGATTATGAGACGAGTTTTGCGTTTGAGCGTGTACAACTCACCCTCAGGTGATATCTTAACTTGAGCTCAATTGTTAAATGTTAAATTACTTGTAACTACTATTTGGATTGCGATAATCTATTGGTTGAATTACTATTTACTTCTATCTAGTGGTTGCATCAGTGTTTATCACTTTTCATCATTTTAGGAGTGCATTTTCTTTACATTTATAACTTAAACTTTTAAGATATTTTTATTTTTCACTTAGTGCACACATTTAGTTTACTTGAGTTTAGGCTTCTCCACTGCATCTGCTTCTTTGCTTGATTTTGCGTTTTTTAGCCATATGACTAGTCAATATTATAAGAATCACCTCTTAGACTAGTTACACAACATTCTTCAGGGTCATATGTCTATTTAGGATTACAGAGCCAGGACTTAACACGTCATAGTGACGTGAGAGAGCTTCATTCTGAGACTTTAACTAGGTTTGTTTGGGTTTTTAAGGTCCAAAATAACACGTGCTATGATTACTGGCTTCTATGATTTAGACACTGTTGAAGAGGTCTTTGATGTTGCCTTAAAGATAGACTTGACTTTCAAAATGTTAGTCAATGCCAAGGCCCGGTGTCCCAAGTGTGAGGGATATAGACATGATTATCAATGCCCCTCGAGAGTCAACATGTTAGAACTGTGCCTAGTGATGATGTTGATGACTCGAAGGTTGTTGAGAATGTCCACATTTCTTCAAAGATTGCTAGTATAATTGAATACATATCAGTTAGTTATAACACGCCGATTATGGAGGAGGGTCATGCTTCTTATGAGGGTGCTAGTGAAGTAGTAGATGCAATAGTCGAGTTTGTTACACCCTTAGATGTTGACGCCCATGCTTATGATTGTAGTGAGTCCGTGCTTGAATTAGTGGAGTCTAATGTCTTTAGTTAGATATCTAGGTATTCATTTGTCACACTTTTGATAAAAGATGATATTGAACACGAAATAGTTGATTCTAGTGTCGTTATATCTAGTGGACCATCTGAGTCTCCTCGTGCTGAGTACGGTTTTATTATCGTTCCAATCGATTCATCGTCTAGTAGGTCTTCTGAGTTCCTTGCCATGATCCAGTAGATGATTTCCAGTGCTTCTTTTTCTGATTGTTTAGAGTTTGTGTCTAAGTCCAATATACCTTCATTTGTGGGGTTAGATGTGTGTCCTCCTAGACAATCCAAATATATCATTTTCTCATCTTTAGGAATTATGCCTAGAGTGTCTATTGCATTACATTTGCCTGTTACACATATTGATAATATCACTAGGCTGACAACAATTTACAATGACACCTACAAATTTGTTGCATATTCATATAGTATTTTGTAGGAATTTACAGTTGATAATGAAGTAATGGATACGAGCCACCCTGAGGCCGTGAGGAAGTTGCATGCTTGGCGTACCTATTTTGAGGATTTTGAAGAGAAATGCTTTCATTACTTACGAGTTGAATAGCTCATGGGATCCTGGTATCAGTTCCATCTTCAGTAGGGATGATGCACATCTGTCTGCTATCAATGCCTTGATCGAGCTGCCAGCTTTTATAGCTGACCTAACACGGAGGCCAGCTCCACCTCCACCCCCTTGGTCTCGGCATGATATACCAATGCTGCTTCCACGGTCACCACTTTGGTTCGATTAAGATGCTTCATGAGGGGAGTCCTCACTCGACATGGTCGAGTTTCTCCCACCCCGGGGAAAATGATGAGGACATTACTCTGTTTTCCAGTTATCTTATGCCTTATTTATTTTATTGAGTTTAATTGTTTTCTTTTATGCATGTGTTTAGTACCACATCAGTTATCTCCTAGAAGTGCTATTTTATAAAGCCTATAAATAGGCTCCAGACTTCTATTATCAGTGGACAATGAAAAAATTAAAATTTTCAGTTTAAATTTCATGAGCCTTGAGTTTTTGAGATTGAGGTGTGAAGCCCATGGTGCAAGGGGTGTGCAGCCCGTGATGCAAGGGGTGCGAAACCCAAAATTTATTCGGTTCTTATCTCTATTTCTTAAACCCTAATTTCTTGTTTCTATTTCTTCATTTCTGTTAAGATTAGTTTTTAGTATTGGGTTATTGGGTTATTGAGTTGTTACTCATATACTCATATACCCACCTTGTCTTCTATATATATCTTGTACCTTCTCTTATGTTAAAAAATCAATTCCTTTCTAGGGTTTTCTATTTCTTTAACATGGTATCAGAGCCATCCTCTTCCATCATCACCTTATTAAAAACTCTAGCCACCACCAAAATACTAGCCACCACAAAAAATCATAATTCTAGCCATTAATCATTCACTTCATCTCTTCTTCTCATCTTCCTTTTCTTTAGATCTAATATGGTCTTGAATTTAGATATCAAAAAAAAATACTGTTCACATGAATAGTACCGCGGCGGTACTGTTCATCGTGAATGGTACTGTGAGTACTGTTCATCCCCTCCAAAAAAAGGTGTTTTTTTCCTTCAGGATTCAAAACCCTAGCCGTCATCAAATGTCGCCTCATCTACTGTCTTTCGTCATTAACTTCTGTTGCTGTTGAATCATCAGATGACTTTGTTGGCTATTTTTGTTACTCTTGCCGATCTCTATTGCTGCCAATTGATTTTACATCTTGGTATCTATTAATACTGAGTTTGAGGATTTCCCAAACCTCTCCTACTGAGTTTGAGGATCTCTCAAAACCTCTCCTTCTACTGAATTTAGGAATCTCTAAAATCTTATTTGTATTCAAGACGGTGATGAATATTAACTTTTTGCGCGGAGGTTTCGTTTAATTGACAACTTCAGTGTTGACATCGAAGATTCAGCAGTGTGGCATAAGATTATCAATTTTGTATTTGTTTCTTGATTTTTTGTTTAGGAAAACTTTGTTTAGAAGATGTGTTTTCTAATCTATGTAACAAGCTGGGCATGTTAGATTTCTATGATCCAAGTTGAGGGGGAGTGTTAAAATTAGTTATTAGTATTGGGTGATTGGGTTATTGGATTGTTACACATATATCCATATACCTACTTTGTCTTTTATATATACCTTGTACCTTCTCTTATGTTAAAAAATCAATTCCTTTCTAGGGTTTTCTATTTCTTAACAATTTCAAAATCCTAGTTATTTTTCTTAGATTGAAGGTGATTGCGTCGCCCATACTACATCATATCCCCTCCTTGATGACTTCGCCCCTTCCTGCTGGGTGTTGGTGAATTCTTCGCTGCGACTGCTCTGGCTTGGAATTCTTTATGGATGAACTTTGTACTTCTAATCGGTACCTTTTTCTGTGAAAACTGATATGGCCATTAAGTTGACGAGATTATTTTTCTCTGAATCGTTCACACTTTCCTATGCTACCTTAGTCATGGGCTTATTTTGCCTTCACAATTGGCCCTTATGCAAATATGTTCTGTTTGATACCGAAAATTGTTGCTTTATTATTGTTAATATTTCTGGTTAATCAAAGATTTTTGATTTGATGTCTTGTCTCTCGAGGGATAGTCTAATGCCCTCAATTGTCTCTAACAAGTGGCTCTCACTATCCATCTGCTACAAGAATGCTCTGGCTTGGAATTATTTATGGATGAACTTTGTATTCCTAATCGGTACCCTTCTCTGTGAAAACTGAAATTACCATTAAGTTGACGAGATTATGTTTCTCTGAATTGTTCGCAATCTCCTATGCTACCATAGTTATGGGCTTATTTTGCGTTCACAATTGGCCCTTATGAAAATATGATTCCGCTTAATACCAAAAGCGGGCTGTTGCTTTATTATAGTTAATATTTTTGGTTAATCAAAGATTATTCGATTTGGTGTCCTAACTCTCAAGGGATAGGCTAATGCCCCCTCAACTGCCTCTAACAAGTGGCTCTCACTATCCATCTAATATTTCTACTTTTAAGAATGAAAATGGATGTGTCAGAACATCAGATGCATTAAGCGTGTACGTTTACTTTTTTCTGGCGCAGTTTTTCTTATTTACTATAGTTTCCTGTTTCTGCTGGTCTCTAATTAGTGAAGCCAATAATTCTTATTACACCTAATTATTACACCTAAAATAATGGCAGTATATCACTCATTTTCTATTTTCATTTATCTTTGCGGATTTTCATGGAGTTTGATAAATTTATAGTTCTATATAGATTATGTGAAATTAACATATTGTTAAGAGGCAGGAAAGACATTTTGACCCATGTGTTGTTCTCAGATTTGAGAGACCAGATTTCCCACTTCTATTTTCTGGAGCATTGCCTTTGGTGGGAGGGTAAGTGCCGCAGTCTCTTTGAGCCTCTTCTATTACCTTTGTGAAATACCAGTAAATTGTACAATTGCAGGTCACCCTATGCCCAATGCTATGGTGGGCATCAGTTTGGTGTATGGGCTGGTCAGCTGGGTGATGGAAGGGCTATAACACTTGGAGAGCTTCTCAATTCACGAGGTGAACGATGGGAATTGCAGCTTAAGGGTGCTGGGAAGACTCCATATAGTCGATTTGCGGACGGCCTTGCAGTCCTTCGTAGCAGTATCCGTGAATTCTTATGCAGCGAGGCAATGCATGGACTTGGAATTCCTACCACACGTGCACTTTGTCTGGTCACAACCGGCAAAAATGTCAGTCGAGACATGTTTTACGAGTATGTTACCCCTAATCTGGAAAGATCATGAGTTAGTTTGCATATTCCATATGTTTGTTTTCTTTGTATTTCATGTTATATTTCCCTCACAAATGCCTTAATTCGATATTAATCCCATGAAATGACAAATTGAAATTAATCCCTCACCATATATGGGGCCCCACCTTTTATGCATTCTTCCTTTTAATAGCCAGGTAACATGCATTGAATATAGTGTTGTATACTATTAATCTGCTAGCCTTTTTACAAAGTTACCTTCTTCAATCTTCATCTAATCAGTTAGATTGGAACTGCTCAATTTGTTTTCTGGTAGAACATAAAAACCAAATGAATAAATATTGTGCGATCAGTTTTGAAACCAAAACTAATTTTATTGTAAGAAGTTCAAATTATTGCATTATTCACAACCCACCTCTGTCAGACTTCGAAGGTAAACTGGTTCACCATTTCCATATTCTGAACTAAGTTACTCAACAGCTATAAGTCAGCATCAAATTGTCAGCTATCTTAAAAAGGGAGAGGTTTTATTTGTACAAGTCCCTCACAATATATGGGACCCTACCTTTTATGCATCCTTCCCATTAATAACCAGGTAACATGCATTGAATATACTGTTGTATACTATTAATCTTTTAGCCTTTTTACAAAGTTACCTTCTTCAATCTTCATCTAATCAGTTAGATTGGACCTTCTCAATATTGTTTTCTGGTAGAACATGACAACCAAATGAATAAATATTGTGCAATCAGTTTTGAAACCAAAACTAATTTTATTATTACAAGTTCAAATTATTGCCATTATTCACTACCCCACCTCTGTCGGACTTCGAAGATAAACTGGTTCGACACTTCCATATTCTGGAATAAGTTACTCAGAATAGCTATAAGTCAGTATCAAATTGTCAACTATCTTAATAAGGCAGAGGTTTTATCTGTTATTAAATACTGATGCAAGCTTCTAATGCCCTCAACTGTCCCTGACGAATTGCCTCTCACTACCAGTTGCTTCAGCCTAATATTTCTACTTCCAAGAATGAAAAGGGTTGCATCAGAATATCAGATGCATTAAGCACTCGTACCAACCTGCCCATGTACTGAAAATTTTAGAGATGGAAGCAGTAGGCTGACCAACATGTTCAAATTTAGGGTAATTTTCTCGGCTAAAGGAACATTGCGTCTTCTTTTTCTTCTATGTAACTACCCACTCTTTTCGTCCTATTCACTCTTCCAGTGTTCGGCACCTTTTATTAGATTTAATCTCTCACCAGAGAAAGTGAGAGAGGATTTAGGATTTTAGGTTTAGAGTGAAGACGGGGAATAAAAATAGAGAGAAAGGGCTGTTAAAGAAAGGCCAATCAAATCAATTCTCAGAGCTAGTTAGCTTTTTAACCATTGTTAACCCATTCCTTAATTGGCAATTGAACGAGGACTCCATTAGTGGGTCCACATTGCTGGGGACTAATGTCAAAGTTCTAGTTTGTGGTGGACTATCAAATTAAGGATATATTGAGGACTTATATCCACAGAAAACGTTTAACTATATTATTTATTAAGATACACATACATACATACATACATATACACTCCCCACCTAACATATATATAGAAAATAATATTCTAAATGCTAATACTCACACCTCAAATTTTATGATTGTCCTTTAGAAGTGGAATGCACACTGTTGCCATTGATTGCGATCTATTGGATGTGAACTACTAGAATATTTTATGAGAAATAAATGATCAAAAAGTTTTGGACACGGTCTCTCTATGCAATTAACCACAAGTTCCAGGTTTTAAAGTTTTCATAAAATTGATTAATGTATGGCCAATTGATGGCGGAACATGTCAGAAAACATTTTATCTTTTATATCAGATACTATACACAAACACGCGCGTGCACGCGCAATTGGCGGAACATGTCGAAAACATTTTATCTTTTATATCAGGTACTATTGCGCGCGCACTCGCGCGCCTACGCGCGCGCGCGCGCAGAGAGAGAGAGAGAGAGAGAGAGAGAGAGAGAGAGAGAGAGAGAGAGAGAGAGAGAGAGAGAGAGAAGCTTGGCTCCTTCTGCAATGACTTGGAAGCAAATCTTTTCCATTCAAAATGATTGTTACGTTATTCAAGTTGCAGTCCACTCTCTTCAAGTTGATCTATATCATTTAGATTGCTTGAAAAAGTTAAAACTCACTTTATTTGGAGTTTTCCTGTCTGTACATCACGTAACACAAAATAGATGTTTGGAAAATAGCAAGTTAAGGATATATGGTTTAGGATGTACAAATTGAGAAACCATATTCAAAACCTTCACACCATTTTTTGGTCTAAACATTCAAGATTGTAGATCTAAATAAATTGTTACTTCACTACCTGATAACTAGGTGGTAAGAATCTAAAATCATCAATTTCTTGCTTTTAAGGATTCTGTTTGAGATTTGATTTTTAGTAGGCTGTGATCCTACTTTATACATGGGTAGCTAATTTAGTTAAGTTCACTTACAAAAGTGCACGATATGCAAAAAAATTAGACAAACCACTCCATTTATTTTGATCAAATGTTTAAACATCTGTGCATGCAAAAAATCATGTGTTTTTGAAAAATCATCTGCTCAAGCATCAAGTGGTTGCAAAATGTAGGATTTTTCAACAGCAGAACTAAAGAAATCTCTTGATCCTTGAGTTAGATTATCCGAATCAACAATCCACTCTATTAATCACAATTTACATGCCTAAAAACATTTAAAAAATGGAAAATCGTGTATTTTGAGGCCTTATAATCACAAGATTTGAGACTTCTTTACTTTTATTCTTAGAAATTTTTTATTTTGCAAGATGCATGTGCAATGACATTCACAATGTATGATTTTTTTTTTTGGTCTATAAGCGATCAAAACACGTAGATCAAGATGAATAAAGTTGATCATTAAATTTCTTTGCATATTTTATATTTTTGTTTTGGGGCATAACTAAGCGAATTATGCTCTGGGAGTATTAAATGGGAGTATTAAATAATTTATTTTGTGTAACCATTTGATGCATGGGTAATACTTAGAACTATTTGATCTCTCATTTTTAGGTTGGTTGTGTGTATCAAAATGAATGGTTCATATTATTAACTATAAACATTTCACTTTGAAGTTCTTACGAAGCTTAGTTTGAGAACTGTTGTCATAAGATCATTTATGTCAGATTGAGGTGGTAATTGAGGTATCTATTCCATAACCCTAAGCTCCTTTAAATAGAGATTAGAGATTGCGTATAATAAGATGTGGGTATGGGTTTATTATTCGATATCCAAATGCCCATACAATTAAGCATATTGAATTTAACACTCCCCCTTAAGCTAGATCATAGATATTTATCATGCCTAGCTTGTTACACAAACACAAAAAAAAAACTTTGGAAGAACCTTTGAAGAAATCAACCAACTGTTCTTGATGGAGTGAATAGAGTGCAAATCATCTTACTAATAACACAATTCCGCACGAAGTGACAATCCACTTAATATGTTTAGTCCTTTCATCAAGCACTAGATTATTAGCTATGTAAATAACTACCTGATTGTCACAATGCATGGACATTGGACCAATCTCCTGGACATCAATATCTGCCATCAGAGTCTTCAACCATATATATCATCTCACAAATAGTAGAAAATACCTAAGACCACTAACAGAAGGAAAACGACAAAAACCTTGAAAATCTGAATGAACTAGTTCTAACGGAAAATTACTACGATTATTGACTCAACTAGGATAGGAAGCATGAAGATGCTTACCTAATTTATAAGACTCACACTTAAAAGAAGATACTGGAATCGATAGGCGATACTTGTTTCATTTTCTACAAGGAAGGATGATCCAGTCGACAGTGACATTGCAATGAAGTATCAGAAGAAGAAACCACAGCTAAACCAGACGGTTAAGTACCATCATCCAAAAAATAAAGACCATCTTATTCATGACTCAAACCAATCATCTTTTCAATTTGTAGGTCTGAAACACACAATAGGTAAGAAAAAGGTTACAGAACAATTTTTATTTTTGATGATTTAACTAATGAACAATAGGCTAACAGGAAATTTCAGAAAATATAAGACATTGTTCAAAGATAAAGATGAACTATTCCGTCATCAAGAGTAGAAGAAAGGGTACCATCCACAATATTAATTGAAGAAACGTTGTTAGAAAGAGACAATGAATAAAACTTGCCTTTTATACTTGTCATGTGAGAGGATGCTCTGAATATAGTACCAAAGCTTATCAGAGAAAGCAATAAATGCATCTATACCTAAAGCAGACACATGGGTAGCCGTGTGACCAGACTGCGGGGATAGGAACCGTGAAAACTTGTCATACTTTGCTTGAGGGATCTGAATATCTGGTTCAGAGGAGGAGATAGTGAAATAGAGCCTACATTAAAAGTAGTCTCAGTAGCAGCCACCTGTGCCCATTCTGGCTTTCCAAGCTTCATTCAACACTTCTTAGAAACATGATTATTTTTTCCTCAGTGTGAACACTGAAAAAATATCTTGTCAAAATCAGAGAATCTACGACCACCAGAAAATTCACATCCTCTTCCTGAGTCGCGCCTGCATCCTCAGCCAAGGCCACGACCTTGCCCAGCTACCATAGGTGAGCGCTTTATGAGAGAAGTAGGTGATTGTAGTATATCTAGATCCAGTTGGCACCCATAGAACTCTGGAATAGCTAGAAGATAAAGATGACACATTGTCACTACCAAGAATCTGACCACGAACCTGTGTCACCTGCGATGGATCCTACTCAGATGGAAACTTTGCAACTGTCAAACCCTCACAATATCCTTTCAGCACCCTTAAATCAGTAACAAGTGGCTGATGGACTTCTAACTCATCTAAAATTTCTTTTATAGTAGAATATCAGACATATTTATCTCCCATCCGCAAGGTGAATAATTGCTCATATAGCTCAAAAAATCTAGAGATGTTCGTTTCTTTTTGCTTACATCTCCTTCAAGATATCCCAGATTTTTCTTAGCAGTACGCAAGAACGTAACACCTGCACTCACCTTCTCATCCATACTATTGAGTATCTAGTCATCACACAAAAATCATAGCCAAAATGTTGGGTATCAAGTAGATTATTGGTTAGATGTTTCATCTTCTTCTGAGCACTAATGAATAGACGAAAATATTGTGCTCGCAACAGATAATTAGTGACATTAAGCTCCACGGTTGTGGCAGCTAGAGTTTTTGGCACCATAAATCAACACTCAGAGTAGTAACTTGTTGAGATTTACTTGTTCTCTCCTTCTGTAGTACTCGTCGTGGCCAGACAATAACGAGAAATAACCAAATAAAGATAGCTAGACAGAGATCATGAACTTCATATGTGTCCACGATCAATAAACAACCAGAATTATGAAAGAAACATTAAGATAACAAATAGAATATAGCTTCTGAGACTAGATCTGGCCTTGGGTTGTTGTTGAGATCAGTAGTGTGACTGTTTCTTCTGGCCGCGATTAGGGCGGCCGCGGCTGCTGCTCCTTGCAGCGGCAATTTCAGTTGCTATTAGGGGTGGCTGTGACAACTGCTGTTGTCAGCAGTGGTTGGGGCAGCAACCACTGCTGCTATTGGTGGCGGCGGCAAGGGCTGTTATGAGAAAGAGGAGATAGAGGAAGAGAAAGGAGAAGAGGAAAACTTTTAGAGGAGCTCTCGCTTTTGTAGGTGGCAATTGAGATATCTATTCCATAACCTAATCTCCTTTAAATAGATATTAGATATCATGTGTACAATAAGTTGTGGGTACTGGTTTATTACCCAATATCCATACAACTAAACTGTTAAATCTAACAACTTATATATATATATATATATATATATATATATATATATATATATATATATATATATATATATATATATATATATATAGAGAGAGAGAGAGAGAGAGAGAGAGAGAGAGAGAGAAACTTGTGTTATTCCAGAAGGATTCGAGACCGAATCCTTCCTACTCAAATACAACGCTCCGACATCCAAATGCAAGTCCATTCCGTTGAAGTTGATCTATATTATTTCAAATAACTAAAAATCTAAAATCATATATTTTGACTACTTTTTGCCCATCCATCAAGTAGGCGCAAAGTGGACGGCCAAAAATAGCATATTGCTTAGATCTACGTCTTTAGACATACAAATTCTCGATTCGATTATTTTATCATGATCTAAACACTTAAAAACCGTCACACACTAATTTTTGTTAGATTTCAAATAATCTACACTGTTAAACTAACCAATTCACTATTTTTGCTGTCCATTTTGCGCCTACTTGATGGATGGGCAAAAAGTATTCAAAATACATGATTTTTGATTTTTAGTTACTTGAAATAATGTAGATCAACTTCAACAGAGTGAATTTTGCATTCGTATGTCGTAAGGTTGTATTTGAGTGGGAAGGATTCGGCCTCGAATCCTTCCGGAATGATACAAGTCTTTATCTCACTATATATATGTTATATTGAGGCTTTAATACCCCTAGGGCTTAACTAACTTTGCTATGTCTACCTTTAAAAATATATATTGGGCAATGAAATTAAACGATCCATTCAATTATGCCCTAGCAGTATTAAAGCCTCACCCCCACACCTCTGCGCGCAGGGGCAGAGCTAGGATTTCTATGAGGGGCCCAAAATGAAGCTAACAAATAAGTACGAGAACATTATAGTTTATCTATGAACGATGGAAGAAAGAATGAACAAAAGAACATTATGTTTTTGTTTATTTGCTATATAAAATTATGCATTTGTACATAGAAAGATATTAGTTCGTGATAAATAGATATAATTGAGCTTTTTACAAGGCACCCTTTTGTATTTTCTTTAATTTAGGGAAAATCAAAAGAAATTTAATAGCTACTTTGATGTATTATTTATATATAAATATAAAGAAATTAGTTCAATTTGGCCTGCAGGGATCATGGTTCAAAAGAATAAACTTTAACTTTGCATTTATCAATTTTACTTTTTGTTTACTAAAAATATTCACAAATGTAAAATATGGATACAAAGTTAACTAGGATAAGGCTTAGAGAAATTTAATAAAGGAATTGGATCTCTAATCAAATCCAATCGGACCCAAACAATTTTTGCTGCTAAAACTAGAAAAAAACAAAATCTATTTAGTTTCAGCTTTATCCAATCCAATCTCGCTTTGTTGCTGAATTTTTTTTTTGAAAATCACGTCTAATTTAATCCAATCCAATCGGATGTAAGTAAGTGGAACTAATTTTGAGTTCCTGAAATTTAAAAAGAAAAAAAATCTATTTAGTTGCGTTGCTTGCACAACCTTGATGGAATAAAAAAAAACCCAATCTGATGTAATTAATTTTCTTGGTTAAAAAATCGGATCTAGTCCAATTCAGTCTAATGTAACTAAATCTTGGTTGCCGAAATTAAAACAAAAAAATGGTCCATTTGTTGTGCAAGCCTTATGGAACAGAAAAAAATATCTAATACAATCTAACTAAACTTTATTCTTGAAATTAGAATAAATCGGATCAAATCATAAATTTGAGGTAAATTAAAAAGAAAATCAAAATTTACATATCTAGTACTTCAATTCTTTGCTCTTTCTTCTTTCTCAACCTATCATCTGGAGAATGGAGCCATTAAACTTGGATGCCAAATAGGATGAGAACTGATCAAGAAAATACTTATTTTATCTTTTTTTTTGTACTTTATTCTTCTACTTGATATTTCTGTTTTTGTGTTTTTGTTTACTTTTTTTTCTTGCCAAATGTTAAGGAGACCCGGAGAAGAGGAAGTTGTCTTTTTGATGCAGAAGAGGAAAAGGCTTTTTATTAAAATTTACCTTTTCTTTGATTTTCTTGATAGTACCGAGAGATATGATTAATTAGATATTTTGAGTCTTTTGTTATCTCTTGAAATCAGCCTAAGTATTAGTTAAGTTTGTTAATATAAACTTTAGTTGATTGTTATATATCACCGAAAACTTATCCTAAAATTTAGGCTAAATTTAAGTATTTAGGAGTGCAAACTTTATTCATATTATGGAAAGATATTCAAATAAAGAAAAGTTCAAACTAATCTTTCCACTCTGCACACAAGCATCAGGGGCACAATAAAGAAATTATGCATTTTTAGTGGGGCACAATTGGAGAATTAGTGGCGTAAATGTACGGATTTTCAGGATTTGAGGGGGGCACATGCCTGGTCTTCCCGTACATGCCTCTGCCCTTGCTCGCATACACATAAATTTTAGGATGTCTGGGGTCTTCGGCTAAAGGGAGGCACAATTATAGCCGGTAGAAACATCCTCATTTTGATTTGGTAAGACCAATTTTTTTTAGAAAATACTCATTTTTCTTCTTCACTCACGACCAATGTTGCATGGGTATTTCGGGCCGCATATGCATGTTGTGACATATCTGACGCGGACATGCAAATGTGCGTTGGGTATGTGCGGATAGTCTGCTGTGTATCTCATGGTTCAAAGTCGCGGTCTGAGCCAACTACTTGGCGAGCACCGCTCTACATCGATCGCGACGTCGTGGAACAGATTCGAGCGAGACACGTGAAACGCTATATAGAGTTCTCAATAAATTCTAAAAAATCACGACAAATCTTAAAAAAATGTAGACATTAAAATTGACGTATAACATGCCCAAAACATATCACCTAGCACACTAAACATGAAGATAATGCATAAATACATACGTCGCGGTATTAAAATATCAAAATAAATGCATAATCTAATAAATTATATGAAATTAATTAAATTTAAATTAACTACTCTTTTCATTAAAGTAAAGATTAGCTCTACCTTTCTAGTAAAAATTTAAATTATATGAAATTCATTATATAAAATTTTGGCTTGACTCGGGGCTGACTCGGCCCTGACTCGGCGAGTCGGCCTTGACACGGGGCCGAATCAGCCTTTACTCGGCCGAATCGGCCTGAGTCAAGCAAAACAATATAATATGTTGGCCCGTGGACCAGACTCAAAATGGAAAAGGCCATTCCTGTTCTGACTCGGCTGAGTTGGAACCAGAACGACCAAGTTTTTGAACCATGGTGTATCTGCAACATTTGCCATCCCAATTAGGAAAAGAGAAATAAAACTCGAACAATAGCACATATATGATCTTGCAATCACTAAGAAAAAGAACCAGATTTGATCTTACTCTTAATGGCATGGTATCAAATATTGGTTGATTTCGATATATATCAGCAATATCATATCGGGTTTTGTGGTACCCGATACACTATTGACCGTATAATATCAGCCGATATTGGCAATATGGTTGATGCTGCCGATATTGATGATGACATTGGCAATATAGATACTAGAAACCATAGACTGATACTGATATTGAGATTTTAAACCATGCTTAATAAATTGATCAGATATGACCCTATTGCCATCATTCTCTTAATGGATGGAAACAAAAGAAAAATAAGTTACCGTCTAAAGGGTTGGAGTTACTTGTCAATAGATGAGGTTGAGATTCCCCCATCTGCAGATTAGAGCAAAAATGTAGAAGAAAATGACATATTGGTTAGCTAGCTATTGGGAGAGATCCCATATTAGCTATCATTGTTCGTTTTCCTCACCATCTTTATATGAAGAGACTTTTCTTTGGAGAAATGGTATACTATTTGACTACGATTTCACACACACATCCACCGGGGGGGGGGGGGGGGCGAGAGAAAGAGACATGTTTGAGATCCCACCATCTTCAGGCTAGAGCAAAAATTTAGAAGAAAATGACTTATTGGTTAGCTTACAATGAGAGAGACCCCATGCCAGGGTTACCGAATTCGTCAAACCCCTCACGATTTTCGTTTCAGATTGCGTGTTCCTAATCGTGATACATTTGCGTCCAGATCAGCGAACTTGGCGAACCAAAATATTAATGAATTATAAAGTAATGAAACAACAAAAAAAACCTTACATACCAAGGTTCGAAAAGGAAAGGAAGCCTACGTGTGGTGTGTCCCAGTGTTATTTGAATATTTAATGTTTCATTGCGTATGTGGTGTGCCTACGTGCCCCCCTCCCAAAACAACACACACACACACAAAGAAAATCGTTTCGTGTTTCGGGTTAACGTATTTTCTTCCAACTAAGCAATCCGAAGAATGCTACCCCCACCGTACCGCGTTTTGGTCTACTCATGTTTTCCGTTCCCGTTTTCATACGGCATATCAAAGCAATCTACGTATCAGGTAACATTGCCCCATACTAGCCATCATTGTTCGTTTTCCTCAGCATCTTCATATGAAGGGATTTTTTTTTTTTGGGAAGAAAATGGTATAACTAGTTGGCTACGATGAGATGACCTCACTTTACCATTATTTTTCTTTCACTTAAACATTATACCTTTTTCAGTCCATATTGAAGCCACACTCGACCCATATCTACTGTTGATCCATATGTTTAGTTGGGGAATTCGTCAGCTTAATGGAGGGGATGGAGATTTATGGGACTTGAGAGGAGGATACTAAGATGTTTTATGCTTTTTTCTACTCACGCCACACGTTCTTGGCATTTACACGCTACTTTTTAGAGCCAAGGCACTCTTATCAGATATGATCTTTGGTACTTGAGCTACCTCTGCACAAGCAGATCTATCACTGACTTCCCTTTCTCAGTCAGCCACTGAATTTCAAAGAGGTCAGCCTCCTCGCACTCAACTGTTATGTAGGTCACATAAATTGTCTCCTCTCAGAGAACTGGTGTGCATAATTGAGGTTATTAGTTTCTTAGCTTCTTACAAATTGATTGCGAAGTTTCCTCTCACTCAACTGTTTTGTGGTTCCAACATACTTACAAATTGAGGCTTATGTATTTTCAGTAGAAGTTCCCAAGATAGTTTGGTTTGGCGATCAGAATATCAGTTCATTTTGCATGCATACATTTAATCAAGGAAAAGGACTTCTCAGATCTACTCCAATTTTTCTATGATTTTTATGCCCTCGGTCGTTTGAAATTGAAAATTTAGATGCTCTTAATGCTATTTTTTTGCTTGTAATTGAAATGATTTTCCATTGAACTGCTATTCTTGTTGTTTGGTTTGATGTATTTGGGGCATTCTGAATCTTGCTATTCTCATGTACCATCTCTATTAGTAAAATCTGAGAGTTGGACAAACTCTGTAAGTTGCTATTGAATAGAAAATTGACTTGTGCAGCTCACTGAAATCAACTATCACAGACCAAACAGCTGTATTCCCCGCAAGTTGTGTAACTGGAAATCAATAGTCAAACTGATGCTTTTTGTCTGATGCATATACTGAGCACCTTTAACCTGGAACAAGTTGCTCATAGATTGTTTTATCCTTTTGTTCCCTGTGCAGTGGCAATCCAAAGGATGAGCCTGGTGCGATTGTATGCCGTGTTGCTCAATCTTTTCTACGGTTTGGTTCATATCAGATTCATGCTTCCAGGGGCAAAGAAGATCTTGAAATTGTTCGTCTCTTGGCAGACTATGCAATTCGCCATCATTTTCCCCATATCGAGAAGATGAGCAAGAGTGAGGATTTATCTTTTGGGACCGGTCAGGAGGGTTCTGCAGTAGTTGATTTGACATCTAACAAATATGCAGGTAATATTTTTTTTTATTTGTGTGTACTTTGTTGTTGGTTGTGTTTCATTTTTGATTGTACAGAACCATTTTACATGACATTAGCAGAGGAGATTCTTAAACAGTTTTATATTTATGTTCTTCAATGGATTATACCAGCTTGGTCAGTTGAAGTTGCTGAGCGTACTGCTTCATTGGTTGCTAGCTGGCAGGGGGTTGGTTTTACCCATGGTGTGCTGAACACGGACAACATGAGCATATTGGGTCTAACTATTGATTATGGACCATTTGGTTTCTTAGATGCTTTTGATCCAAGTTACACTCCAAATACCACTGACCTTCCAGGAAGACGGTACTGCTTTGCAAACCAGCCGGACATTGGCTTGTGGAATATTGCACAATTTACTACAACTTTGGCAGCTGCCAACTTGATCAGCAAAGAGGAGGCAAATTATGCTATGGAAAGGTACTATCAGTTCCTTGTTTGATCATATTCCAGGATCTCTTTTATTTTTGATATTGATGTTTATGTTCAAACATGGTACAGATACGGGAATAAATTCATGGATGAATATCAATCCATAATGACCAGAAAACTTGGGCTAGCTAAGTACAATAAACAGTTGATCAGTAAGCTACTCAACAACATGGCTGTTGATAAAGTAGACTACACAAATTTCTTCCGCTTGCTTTCCAATATCAAGGCTGACCCTGGCATTCCGGAAGATGAGCTACTTGTTCCCCTCAAGTCTGCATTATTAGACATCGGCAAGGAGAGAAAGGAAGCCTGGATCAGTTGGGTGCAGACCTACATCCAAGAGGTATGATTACAAGAAGAGCTGTTGGCTATTTATATTTACTGTTTCCACATTGCTCAGCAAGTAGAAATTATTCTCCTTCATAATGTATGAAGAACATACGTCTGGTGAGAGTTTAGTTAGAATTTAATTAAGATTATAATCTTGTGGAGTGTTGTGACCCACTGCCTATTGGTAGAGTAGGATTGTTAAACTAAAAATCTAGCTCCAATAAAGTTTTAGAAGAGTTTGGAGGCTGTTCCACCTTTCCCCCTGTTTCATACCCGTTGATACCTTAGCTGGCAGTTTCTTCTGTCCTGGCTGCTTGCCTACGTTGCTATTTCTATTGTATCCATCTCTCTTCTCCTTTTATTCTCTTTCCCTTTTCACTGTTGTTCTTCTCCTCTTTTCACTACCATCATCACAGTGCCTTCCAGAGGAAAGCCTTCTGAGCTCTGTCATGCAGTCTCTGCTTTCTGATGGAATTTCTCCCCTTTTTCCTTGCATTGAAAGATTTGTTGTTCCCGAGATCCTGCCCTGTTTCAACAGTCATATCCCTGGGATTCGGTAAACATTTTGCTTCACGTAGCTAAAGCCCAAACATAGGGTTTTAAGGTAGCTCTGTCGTTACTGCTGCTGCATTATTCATTTATCTTTTATAAGAATAAGAATCTAATGGACTGCTACACAGGTTATACTTCCCATAATCAACATTTTTGGTTTTCCAACGGTCAATTTGATTCATTTATTTTAGATACAGTTGATATAATTGTATTTTGCATAGCTGGCAGCCTGGTTATGTACACATTCACTTTTATGAGAGAACAAAAATCTGCCTACCTCTAATCTATCTCCACTGATGGTGTTAACCCTTTTCTTCTTTATCATCCTAAAGCTGGTGGCAAGTGGCATTCCGGATGAAGAAAGGAAAGCTGTGATGAAGTCGGTAAACCCAAAGTACATTCTTCGCAATTATCTATGTCAAAGTGCTATCGATGCTGCTGAACAAGGCGATTATGGGGAGGTCCGCAGGCTTCTCAAAGTCATGGAGCACCCATACGATGAACAAGAAGGAATGGAGAAGTATGCTCGCCTGCCTCCCGCCTGGGCTTATAGGCCAGGAGTGTGCATGCTTTCTTGTTCATCCTAAGACATAACTATTTCCCCCCTGATGTATTATTCCGTTGGTTGTTAAGTAAATATTTAACAGTTTCGCCGTCCCTGTAAAACTTTTAGGTACAGATGAGTGTGGATACAGCATCGCGAAATTATTAGGGATAGTGGGAAGAAAAATGTAGCTGATAGATTGCCCTGTTTGTTATTTGTACTGATTTGTCCAGTTTTTACTAGATATTAGTCTTTGTTTTCCCTGGATTTCAATAATCAAAAACAATATCGACATCTATGTCACACAATGGTTCAGTTAAGAAAGTTGCTTGTGAGGTGGGTCTGTGAGCTGAATTTATATCAGCCTGAATCTATTCTGAGAGTGGATTTATAGTTTGCTTACAAGGGGCTCACTGTAAGTGAAGTATCATCGTTTGCCTGGGATTATTGACAATATTTCAGTAGGAGTTTGCTTTTATATAATTCTTTTATCTTCTTTCCTGCTTCAAATGTTCGTATGGATCCTTGAAACTAAAATCTTTTAAGCTGTTTTAATAAGAATAAACTTGTTTAATCATTGAGATCATATGCAATATGCAAGCACGCACCTCTTCATATGCATGTCTATTTCACCGAGCTCTCTCCGAGATAGCGCTCAGATTGTTACGTCTTTTGTGCAGGTCGGAACTTATCGGTAAGGAAATGTCCCTCCTCTTTCAGGCTCATCACAAGGGAAACAAAAATTGAGATTTGCTTTATCAGACATCAAACGGGAACTGCTAGCAAATAGAACACCTTTCAGTAGTTAAAATAAAATAAGCATTCTTAAAATCAAAGAATCGGACGAAAAAAGAGAGCTCTTTGTTCCTAGTTCTTCTGTAGCTGGATTCTCCAGAACCACTAGAATCTCTAAAATGAATGGGGTTAATGAAACCATGTGCTATGGCTCGAATCCGAATTTCCGATCAGAAGAAAATTCACTCCCAAGCAATGTGTAAGTGCACATTAAACCACAATGGAAAAGAAACCAAAACATTGAAATTGAGAATTTTAAATTTTTTATGTTTAAGATTTTAATTTTTGAGAAAGAAGCCTAGCTGGCAGGTCTCTCCCTAAGCCTACTAAATTCCTCGTCCCACAACTGTGGGGAGGATTGAACTTGAAACCTCCCTCTTGAGAAAGGGGTATTACCAGCGGGCCAAGCCATTAGTACTTTATGTGCCAAAGGTTAATTAAAAAAGGAAAGAAATTACCGTGTCTCATCACTAAGTGCAATATTAATTACCATGGACATCTAAACTTTTGGATTGTCCACTCCAGAAATTTTCTTGATATACTGAGGGGAAAAACAATTTGATCTGGCTAATTAGTAGAGCAAGATAAAATTTTAATAAACAAAATCAGCATCTATGTTATAGGTTAATTTATCACATAATTCCTCATTCCTTCATCTCTCATTCACAAAACTTCTGCTGCTCCTCTGCTTTCATTACCCAAATTATAGGAACTGAAAGTTCAAATAGGAATGAGAAAAATCAAAGCTGCCCTTAAAACATTATATAACAAAAAATAAAAGAAAAATTCATCATTTATCATCTAAGCATACCATTTACAGCTTAATGATATTGATATGGCTAATTGATAGAGAAAAATTAGATCTTTTGGTAAAAATCAACATTAATTTATTTTATAAGCTAACTTCACAATATTAAATTTTTGCCGCCCCCTGCTTCCATTACCCAGATTATATTCACACAACTGCAACACTTTCTAGCCGTAATAGGAACTAAAAAGAGAAGAATCAAATAGGAATTGAAAAATAAAAAAGCTGCCTTTAAAACAACAATATATAACAAAAAATCAGAGAAAAAATTCATCTTTTATCATCCGAACTTACCATTTACATCTTAAAGATAAGAACAATTACATAAAAAAAAAAACCTCAACTTTAGAAACTCATGACGACATTAGAAGAAGTGAACCGACGAAACTGAGGCCGGTGGCAGTTCGACTCCCCTTCCTCCTCCTCCTCCTCTTGTTCCCCCTCGGCCGCTTCGGACGACTAGCAAACCGCTCGGCCTCGACCATCTTATCGATCTTCTTCGTGAAGACGTCTGATGCCTCCACGGCGGCGGTGAGTTTGTCGATGCAAGCAGAGCAGGTGTCGCTGGCGGCGAAGGCGGTCGGAGGTGGTCCTAAAATATTGCCAGATCGCGAGGAGAGCTCTTCGGATCATACCGCGCCTCACTGCGCCCGGGAGGCGCTGGACTTCTTCGATGACGGCAGCCAATCAGCGGGAGAACATCAGCCGCAGACTGTGGGGAGAGAACGTAAAAACTTGTTAGTAGAATTTTTTTATCTCATCGAAGAAGATAGCGTAAAGATAGAAGTTCAATGTTATAAGGTAGAACACTATACGCAACTGAAGATAAAGAGTTGGTTAACCGATCGGTCGACCAACTATGCACAAAAGCGTGCACGAGATGAAAGGAAGATAGTGGTCGAACGTCCAGAAGAGCTGCTCAGCAAATACAGGCCCAGTTGACCAACTAGTCTACCATCTAGAAGGCCAAATTGACTTTGCACAGAGCGCGGTCGACCGGGCGGTCGACCTCATAGAGCTTCGGGAGAGCGCGGTGGCGGGTCGGGGGGTGTATAAGGCTACCGTTTCTCGAGGTCTCAGTTTTTAAGTAACTTCGTTTCTGATCCGTTTTAGATCCGTTTTTTCTTTAAGGATTCTCTTGCTATATAAAGAGGGGTGTTGCCCGCATTGTTTTATCTTATAATTAATTTATTAATAAGATCACTCTCTCCTTCCGCCCCGAGGACGTAGGCAATTGCTGAACCTCGTTAAATCTTTATGTTCTCGCTTTTCTTTTTGTTTATTTGTTCTTGCAATTAGCGACTAGTCTCTAGTATTGCTGCAATCCTCTGTCGCTTGGGTTCCTCGATTCTCAACAAGTGGTATCAGATCTTTCCAGTTTCAACGGGGAGTTTCGTTCGAGTGGAGTAAATTACTTTGAAGACTGTCTATAGTTTTATTCAGAGGTAAAGATCAATTTGTTTTCACTAATTGTTTTTCACATTATTTTGAGGAATCTACTGAGGAGATAGTCATCGGTGAAATCCGTGAGTCATTTTTCGATAAAGATTGATATCGTAAAATTTGATGGCACAAACAATTTTGGGATGTGGAAGTGCGAGATTATGGATGCCCTGACGACATCAAATCTCGAAGACTCTTTATGTCTGGAAGAAGAGCCAGAGGAGACAACTAAGAAGGACTGACACAAGATGAATCAGACGACATGGAGCATCATTAGGTCATGTTTGACACAAGACATCAAGTATCATGTGTTGTATGAGATTTCTGCAAGAAAGATTTGGGAGATACTCGAAAAGAAGTATCTGACGAAGAGCATCAAGACTCGATTGCATCTGAAGAAGAGGCTATACCACTTCCAATTGAAGAGAGCACTCTCCATTGATGATCACATGAATAACTACATAAAGTTTCTTGCAGACCTAGTTAATGTGGATGTGGCGATCGAAGAAGAGGACAAGGCATTGATTCTTTTGAATTCTCTTCCTGATGAGGAGTATATGAGACCTTCATTCTAACCTTAATTAATGGTAAACAAATACTTAACTATACTGATGTGTCAGCTGCTCTTGTGAATTACGATGTGAGGAGGAAGGACAAGCAGTCTTCTTCCAAGAGTACATCAGCAGAAGTGTTGACGGTAAAAGACAGGAGTTCCAGTCGGAAGAGTAAAAGCGATCGTGGTAAATCGAAGTCCAGACTAGGTTTTAGAGATCTGAAGAAGACCAATACGCTTTTTGCAAAGAGTTGGGGCACTGGAAGATTGATTGTGCAAGGATCAAAGATAATAAGGAGTCGAAGATCGGGCAAATCTCACACGAGTGATCAGTACCTAATCGGTGATACATAACAGGTAGGTGGATCGGACTCAGACTCAACGATATTCTCTTTCTCAGTCACTACTCCTATTATTGGTTACTCTGGTGATTCTAAGTGGATGCAAGATTCATGGGCTACCTATCATATATGTTCCAATAGGGATTGGTTTTCTACCTTGGAGAAGCTAGATGGATATTCCGTTGTCATGAGTGATGATCGTCCATGTAACATGAAAGAGATATGTGTGATCCTTATCAAGATGTCTAATGGGATGGTGCGAGATTTGAAGAAAGTGCGATATGTACTTCAATTGAAAAGGAATCTATTCTCTATTGGTGTCTTGAAAGCCTTGGGTCTTGAAGTATCTATTAGAGATGATGTTCTCAAGATGACTAGAGGCTAGATGGTTATTTTTAAGGGCATTTGACAATAACCTATACTACTTGAAGGGTAGTACGGTTAAAAGGCAAGTGACGATTTCTACAAATTTAAATGATGATTGCACCCAGCTTTGACATATGACGCTAGAACATACAGGAGAAAAGTCTTTGCAAGCTCTTGCAAAGCAAGATTTATTGAAAGGTGCCAAAACCTACAAATTAGAATTTGTGAACATTGCATCATCAGAAAGAAGACCAAGGTGAAATTCGGCACTGCGATTCATTGTACCGAAGGGATTCTGGATTATGCTCACACAGATGTCTGGGGAACTACTAAGACGACATCTATTGAAGGTAACCACTACTTTGTGTATTTTATAAATGATTACTCTAGACGATGTTGGGTATATACTATGAAGTAGAAGTCCTGGAGTTTTGTGGGGGTGAAAGAGGAACATGGAGAAGAGCACAGGAAGGAAGATCAAGGTACTTTATTCGCACAATAGAGAAGAGTACACAAGAGATCCTTTCCTACAGCTGTGCCGCAATGAGGGCATAGAAAGGCACTTCACAGTAAGAAAAATCCGCAACAAAATAGGGTGGCTGAAAGGATGAACATGACCTTACTAGAGAAGGTCCGATGCATGTTATTCAACACAGGCATGTCGCAATCTTTTTGGGCTGAGGCATTGGCGTATGCTTGTTAACTCGTTAACAGGTTGCCTTCGTCTACGATAGGAGGTAAAACTCCTGTGGAAGTTTGGTTGGGAAGAGTTTCTCAGAATTATACTCACTTTGGGCATTTGATTTTCCGGCATGTTATCATGTCAAAGAAGACAGGTTGAACCCGAGGGCGAGAAAATGTGTGTTCATAGGATTCAAGAAAGGTATAAAAGGCTACAGAATTTGAGATCCGAAGGACAAGAAGTTTATCTTGAGCAGAGATGTTACGTTTGACAAGGCTTTAATGATGAAGCGTACAAACTCTTAGCAGTTGGAGAATAAGACGACTGACAGAACATTGCAACAGGTAGAGAGTGATACTACTTCACTATCTCTAAAAAGATCAGTATCATTTGAGATCATACCCGCGTGACACATGGTGGTGATCAGGTAGCCGATCAGGATGCTGATAATGATGAGGATCAAGCACATGCTATGGGTGATGTTCAAGAATCCACTACAGTTGGAAGAACCTGGAGAAATCCACGTAAGCCCAGTTGGCTCACTACTAACATGATCGTGACCTATGCTCCCTAATTATTGAGGAGACAATCCCGTCTACATACTGAAAAGCTGAAATCAGTTTATAATTCAAGATTTGGAAGGATGTCATGATGAAAGAGATGAGTTCTCTATACAAGAACGACACTTGGGAACTGTCAGAGTTGCCCAAGGGAAAGAAGGCGATCGGTTGTAAGCGGGTATTTGCAAAAAATAAGAATCTTCTGATAGTGATACTATATGCTACAAAGTCAGATTGGTAGCTAAAGTCCAGTACAGCGAGAAGGCATTGACTACAACGAGATGTTCTCACCTGTTGTGAAGCACTTGTCTATTCGAATTTTGTTGGCACTGGAGGCACAATATGAGTTGGAGCTTGATCAGCTCGACGTGAAGACCGGCTTTCTTCATGACGATCTTGAAGAGAAGATCTACATGTCTCAGTCGACGAGGTTCAAAACTTAAGAAAGGAACATATGATATCAAGTTGAAGAAATCGCTTTATGAATTAAAGCAATTACCATAGCAGTGGTATAAGTGTTTCAACAGCTTCATACGTGACAAGAGATACACACAAAGCCATTATGACTCATGTGTGTATTACAACAAGCTACCGAGTGGAGATCACATCTATCTACTATTGTATGTGGACGATACGCTCATCGTTTTCAAGAGCAGATTTGCAATTGACAAACTGAAGAAAGACTTGTCTTCCGAATTCGAGATGAAAGATCTAGGTGAAGCGAAAAAGGTGCTAGATATGGAGATTGAGTGAGACCGAAAAGATGACAAGGTTAGCTTGATGCAAAAAGGGTATTTGAAAAAGGTACTTTAGAAATTCAACATCAACTGTGATAGAAGTCTGTAAGTACACCATTGGCTCCTCATTTCAAGTTAAAAACTACTATGTCTCCTACTTCTATTGAAAAACGTGAGTACATAACTTACGCACCCTATGCTAGTGCGGTTGGTAATTTAATGTATGCAATAATGTATACAAGGCCCGATCTGCACAAGCTGTCTCAATGATTAGCAGTTACATGCACGATTCTAGTAGGAGTCATTGGGAGGCAGTGAAGTGAATTCTACGGTACATCAAAGGTACCATAGACATTGGTTTGGTATTCAAGAAAGATTTTACAAGTAAGAAGGAATGTATCAGATATGTTTGGTTCTGAATATGCAAGAGACCTCGACAAATATCACTCCACAACGGGACATGAGTTTATATTGTCTCAAGCACTGGTGAGCTGGTACTCTACTCTACAGTCTATTGTCGCATTGTTTACTACAGAGGCTAAGTCTATGACCATGACGGAGGCTATGAAGAAGACAATTTGGCTTCAAGGGTTGTTTGGTGTCTTTGGGATTGATCAGGATTTCTTGAAGATCAACTGTGATAGCATGAATGCTATCCATTTGGCAAAGAATTAGGTGTATCATGCAAGGACGAAGCACATCGACGTCAAGTTTCACTTTATTCGGGAGATTCTTGATGAAGGTGACATTGAGTTACAAAAGATTCACATTAAGGAGAATTTCGCTGATATGCTTATCAAGGTTGTTTCGAGAGTAAAGTTTACACATTGCAAGGAGTTACTTCATATCCTTCAAGTTGCTTGAGCTCGGTGGATCTCGTTTGGATGAACTACGGATGACTTGATCCCTTGGGTACGGGGTACTTTGGCAACCACATTGGTGTAGCCCGATGGAGTCGACATGGTGCTATATTGTGTTCAGCTCAGATTTGAGAAATTTTTACCGAGGTGGAGAATTATGGCGAGAGAGTGTAAAATCTTGTTAGTAGAGTTTTTTAACTCATCGAAGAAGATATCGCAGAGATCGGAGTTCAACGGTGTAAGTAGGTAGAAGATCAGACGCTGCCAAAGACAGAGAGCCGGTCGACCGGCCATGCACAAAATCATGCACGAGAAAAAGGAGGGTAGCAGTCGACCGCCTGGTCGACCGCCCAGAGACACTGCTCAGAAAATACAGGTCCGGTCAACCACCTGGTCGATCGGGCAGAAGGCCAAACTGGCTCTGCACGAGCATGGTCGACCGCTCGGTCGACCGCGCAGAGCTCAGTTTCGACATTGCACAGAGCGCGATCGACCGCCCGGTCGACCGCATGACGGGTCTTAGCGATTTCCTAATATGTTTCTTACTTCATTTCTGATCCGTTTTCAGATCCGTTGTTTCTTTTTCTTCAAGGATTCTCCGGCTATATAAAGAGGGGTATTGCCTCCATTATTTGTATCCTGTAATTGATTGATTAATAAGATCTCTCTCTTCTTCTGCCCCGAGGATGTAGGCAATTGTCGAATCTCGTTAAATCTTTATGTTATCACTTTCTTCTCTTTTTTTATTTGTTTGTGCAATTGACGACTAGTCTCTATTGTTGCTGCAATCCTCTATTGCTTGGGTTTCTCGATTCTCAACGCAAACCTCAATTACTATTGCTTGTGGAGAGAGAATAATCTTGTCCGGAATAGAAAAACCCCTAGATTTTGATCTCGGAATAATAAACACTAGATTTTGCGTTCGAAATAACCACTTTGATTTGTTAAGAGAGAGAGAGAGAGAGAGAGAGAGAGAGAGAGAGAGAGAGGGGGAGGGTTGGGAGAGGCGAGCAGTCTGTCTGCGCTAATAAGAAACTAGAGAATGCGGAAATAAGTTAAAACCCAGTTTTTATTTCTTATGTACTTTTATACCCAGTACTTTATAAATTTATGCGTATAAATATACGCAAATATCTAATCATTCGAGTGATACCCTTAATTCATAAGGTCATATCAGCTATTTACGCTTGAATATAAAATTAATTCTTAAAACTAAGTGGGTATTCAAATAAAGTATAGTGAGAATAAAATAAAATAAAATACTTTTTAGTTTTATTAATTAATAAAGAATTGATTATTCTTTAACTTTACTAATTTATAGCATGTATTATTATTGGGTAAATTGCAGAACACACCCCGTCTTTTATCATTTCGTAAAGATCTCCTTGCAGTATTACCATTTTACAGAACCCCTTACCATTGAAACTTAAGAGAAAATACCCTCGTACTATTGTAATGTTCTATAATTTAAACCGATTTTCAGATAATAGATGGGGAATTTTTTTGCTATATCTTCCTTAGTAAAAGTATAATCTTGGTTAAATTCAATAAAATAAGCAAATTTATTATCAAATTTTACAATAGTACGCAGGAGTTTTCTTCTGAATTGATAGTACATGAGGTTTTTTTTTCATTTCAATATTGTAGGATTTTTTTTGCGAAATTGTGATAGTGCAGGTTGTTAGATATATCAATGACAACACATGACTCATGTGAACATGTGATTCATGTGAAACAAACCCCTGTGAAATAAATCAGATCCTAAAATCTCTTCATGATTATAGAAACACATGATATTCATGATCAGATCCTAAAATCTCTCCATGATTATAGGAACACACGGGACTCATTGGATTCATGCACTATGTGTTTCTCATTCTCTCTCTCAGTCAATATTTTCCTATTGTTTCTCCTAAATCAGTGTAAACATGCGACCAATATATGTATATATATACAATCATGATCCATAACTAATGGTATCTTGTCTTAGTACAAATAAGTGTTCTTCTTCTTCTTCATGAGGGGTTTCTTTTACATGGGTCAAATGTTTCAAATGAGTCACGTGTTGTCATTGATATCTCTAAGATAGAGGGTTCTGTTATTTACCGTTATTATTTAACATAGTAATATATATATATATATATATTATATATATATATATATATATATATAATATTATATAGGGGTTAATGTACCTCAGCCTGCGGGCTGAGAGAGTTTTCTCAGCCTGCTGGCGTGGCAACATCACCGCCCCACATCTGTTAAAAAATTTGGCGGACAAAATCCTGTAAAATCCCGCCCAATTTAATGTCAGTCACCTCAACATTGTATTTTCCGAAAATACCCTCCATCACAACCTTTTACCTTATTGTAAAAAAAATAGTCTTCCAAAAAAATTTACGGCTCTAAAGCTTCAACCGGCGGTTCTGATCCAATTAGTTCTTTTCCTTCAAAAATTTCATCCGTTTTTGAAAAAAATTATTTGCAACTGATGGCGCCTAAGAAATCATCCGTCGAAAAAGGTACCACAAAATTGATATTTTCAAAAATTTTTAGGGTTTTGTGTATTTTCATAGTTTTAAATTTTTCAAGATTTATTTCTGAAGTCGCATTTTTTTTAAAATTTTTTTTAAATATTGGAAACATGGTCGCAATTACGAAAAGAGATTTTCAAACTTTAGACGATAAAGGTCCTATTTTTTGAAAAGTTTTTATTATTTACTTCTATTTTTACTGTGTCGCAGTTCAGATCTGTGCGACTTTGGAAATTTTTTTTTTTTACCTTTCCTTGTAGACGAATGCGACGTTGGTCGCAGTATATGAAATTTACTTTTTTTTCTCACATACTGACGACATGGGGGTCGCAGTTGTTTAAATCAGAGTTGTAGTCTCAAGTCTTCACCAAGGTCGCAGTTTATTTTAAATAATATGTTTTTATCAAACTTGTGTCGCAGTTGTTTCTGTTTGAACTGTAGTCTTATGCGACCTTGGTCGCACTGTTGACTAGGGTTGCAGTTGTTCTGATTGCACTGTAGTCTTATGCGACCTTGATCGTAGTGCGACCCTGGTCGCAGTACGTTCTAGGGTCGCAGTTGTTATTGATTGCACCGTAGTATTTTCTGACTTTTTCAATAATCATTGGTCTAAAGTGTTTAATTTTTCTTCCTACGTAGGTAAACAACAGATACAGGTTCGTCCTCTGAGATCAAGCAAAACCAATGTGCCAGTTAATGAAGAAAATTAAGAAGTACATACCGGCAAATTTCGTAGAGGCGATGAAGAATACCCCATTTGGCCCAATCTTCATGGCGTTTTACAATGAAGAATTTGCGGCTGAAAAGGCTCTTAAATCAAACTTGGCCGTACTGCGTATTTTAGACCAGTATGACAGTAATACAAGGATCTTTACAATTGGGGGCAAAGAGATTGAGTTAACAGTGGAGGATGTTGCCCTTACTTTTGGTCTACCTGTCAATGGAGTAGATTTTGTGATGAATAAGACATGTACGCTGAAGGATAGAGGGGTTATAAAACATTTTTTCCCCAATATAAAGAAGATCACAAAAGTATCTATTGAAAATGCTTTGGATGATCTTCTTGTCAAGAGGAGGAGGAGGGATATATTAGATGTGACACAGGATGAACAATTTGAGCAGCAAATGTCTATGAAGAAAATTATAAGAGACATAAATAGACTTGCAGCTCAAGACTTTACCACATTAGTCATCCTATACATGTCGGCCACTCTTTCTTCTCTGGCAGTAAATGCACGGTGCCGTGGTATATTGTGGAACAGATTGCCAATATGCAACTGATGAGGACAATATGCTGGGCAAAAGCTGTTTGGCAATTCCTGATTGAGTCAATGAACATCTTCAGACAAGCCACGTACGAGCTGCAAGGATGCTTCGTGCAAATTATTGTAAGTAGAAATCTGAAATTTGGCCAACATTGTATGAAATTTACCCATAAATTGAGAAAATTTGTGGAAACTAATTTATTTTTTAATTTTTGGCAGTATTGGCTGTGTGAGAGGGCACCTATTTTTGAGCAGAGGTCTGGTTTGGAGGAAAAAACCCCACGCGCAGTAAGATGGGACCTCCAAAATATTGGCAGATCTCTACTTGAAGTTGATCTAAAAAAGATTGACAGCAATATTGTAAGTTAAACTTCTTTTTATGTGTAGTACAAATAAAATGCGACCATAGTCGCAGTATTGAGTACCAAGGTCGCAGTTCGTTTTCTGCCTAACAAATAATGTGCGACCATGGTCGCATTCTCTTGAAAATACCCTTTTCAACAGAAATGCGACCATGGTCGCAGTGTTGAGCTGCATGTCTTGGCAGATAAATTTATGCACGACAAACATACTGCGACCATGGTCGCAGTGTTGAGCTGCATGTCTTGGCAGATAAATTTATGCACGACAAACATACTGCGACCATGGTCGCAATCTTATCTAAAATATTTCATAAATAAACTGCGACCATGGTCGCAGTATCATTATTTCATTGTTTTATTTTAGCTTACCTTTATTCTGTTTTTTTTCAGATTTTGAGTCGAATGGCCAACATCTCTAATGATGAAAAAATTATGGTTGGCCTTCCAGTTGAAGGGGAAGAGGATGAGGAAGAAGAAGCAGCAGAAGATGAAGATGAAGATGAAGGTGAAGAAAAAGAAGAAGAAGAAGGTGAAAGTGAAGGAGAAGAAGGAGGCCATACATTGAATGAGGCTGACATCCCGGCGGAAAAGGAGCCAGATCAAGCTGAAACGAGTGAGCAAGAACCAATTTTGAAGGTTATTTGCCACCTACACCGGATGATCAAGCAGCAGAAATAAAACGATTGAGGTCTGCAAATCAGCTCTTGAGAGATTATGTTTCTCAGCTTGAAAAAAAGATTGAAAATATGGAGACAGAGAAAAAAATCGAGGCTGAATTAAAATTAAAAAAAGAAGAGAAAAAAAGAGAAGAAAAACCAAAGAAGGCAACAGGAGAATAAAAGAAGGGAAGAGGAGGAGAATGAAAGGAGGAAGAGGGAAGAGGAAGAGAAAGAGAAGGAGAAGAAGAGGGAAGAAGAGAAGGAAAAGGAGAACAGGAGGAGAGAAGTGGAGGAGAAGGAGAAGGAGAATAGAAGAAGGGAAGAGGAGGAGAATGAAAGGAGAATGAGGAAGAAGAGGAGAAGAAGAAGAGGAGGGAAAAGGAGGAGCAGGAGAAGGAGAAGAGGAGGAGGGAAGAGGAGGGGCAGGAGAGGAGGAGGAGGAGGAGGGAAGAGAATGAGAAGAAGAGGAGGAAGGTGCAGATGGAGAACAAAAGAATGAAGGAGCAGATGGAGAAGCAGGCTGAAGAGGAGAAGAAGAAAAAACTGGAAGAGGATAAAATCATGGGTTCTGAGTCTGTTTTAATTATTGCTGGGGAAGATATTCCAAGTTTTTCTCTGGATCTAAGTCAAATGACTCAAGAAATCCAAAGAGATAGAGCTTCTGAAGAAGAAATTCAAGAACATACTCCGCCTCAGAAGCAACCCTCAAAAGAAGCTGTTTTGGAAACCTCTAAAGGAACAATAGAAAGGGGAGTCAAAGAACGAAAGCGCGCTGAAAGAGATCGTGATGACTCCGACTTTGTTTATCCAAAACAGAAGAAGAAAAAAAATGAAAATCCTCTTCCACAGCCTGCGGCTGCGAGTTCTACCGCTGGTTTCGACGACAAAGAGATTTCCTCCACATCGAGAGAATTGACCGAAACCACATCATACAGAATTCTGCAGCCCCATCAACAAGATCTTATAAAAAAATTCTTCGACAAGTCCTACTCTGAGTAAGTTAATTCATATCCAAAAAATTTCTGTTATACCTTTATATAAGAACAATTAAATTACTAACTTTGTTTTAAATATCTTGCAGTTCTACTGCGTATCAGGATACCAATAATTCAATCATCATTTCAAGGAATGACATTGAGGACCTGATGTTCAGTAAAGACTTAGATTCAAATGTAATTCATTTCTACATGCAGCATCTTGAGAAAAGAGAAGGATTAAAAAGCATATTCTTCCGAAGCGAAGCTTGGGTAAAAATCTACTTTCTCCTTTACGGTTTAATGTAATATCAACTCTGGAACAGATTACTAATATTCTCTATGTAGGCATAAATCATGTACTGCGACTAAGGTCGCAGTGAATAATTAAAATGTACTGCTACTAACACATGTACTGCGACCAAGGTCGCAGTTTATAATTAAAATGTATTGCTACTAACTCAGGTACTGCGACAAAATATAACAGCTGCGACCTGCGACCAAGGTCGGATCTGCGACCAAGGTCGCAGTTTATAATTAAAATGTATTGCTACTAACTCAGGTACTGCGACAAAAAGTAACAGATACGACCTGCGACCAAGGTCGGAGCTGCGACCAAGGTCGGAGATGCGACCAAGGTCGCAGTTTATAATTAAAATGTACTGCTACTAACTCATATACTGCGACTAAATAATATAGTGCGACTAAGGTCGCAGTTTAGAAATTTTTATTATATTTTAAATTCATTTTGTATTCGATTTAAATTTTTTTCTTCTTGTCCGCAGCACGGTGTTGTAAATAAAATTGAAGATCTGGAAGGTCATTTCATCAAGCAGAAGCTGTTGAAAAACTGGACAGCTGACATGCAGTACATGTTCTTCCCGATCAATCACAAACATAGTGCCGACGAGCAGGGATTTCACTGGACCTTGCTGGTATTCGATTGCAGCACAGAAGAGTGGATTTTTTACAACTCTTTGGTCCCAGCTGACAAAAAAAGTAGTATAACAAACCTTTACAAAAATGATGCAAGAATAATGGTGAGTTGAAATTTAATATTTTGATTACTGGAAACTTGCAATTAATTTGATTAATACTAATTTTTGTTCCTATTGACATTGCAGAAAGAAAGATTAATAGAGATTTTTCAGATTCATTTTAAAAAAAAATGAGAAAAAATAAAATAAAATACGCAAAATGCCCCCAACAAGCAAACTGGTATATAAATTTTTGACATCTAATTTCATTACATATTTTCTACTTTTTTTTTGGTACAAAATCTAATTTCATTTAATGATTGCTCTATGGAAATTTCAGTGTTGATTGCGCTATATATGTATGCAAGTACATGGAAAGCATAGCGTATGGGTATCATCTATCAGCTGTTGATGCTGTTACGGTTGCTGGTGTACAGAAACTAAGAAGTGAGCTTGCATACATGATGCTTGCAGATGTAGAGAAGAGTTGGGATGAAGAAACAGACATTGTACGACATATGACATTTGAAGACTGATAGTTGACAAATTATTGATATACCACAATTTTTTTATAAATGTAAAAAATATTTCAAGTGCAATTCATTGCATAATTTTTTTGTTGTATTGATTTAATTTATACACATTTCTATACATTTATTTATTATAAGTTCCATTGATTATTTACAGTCTTCATTTGTTACAACTTGGTTTTTACTATTGCGTACTGATATTAGAAACAAACATGCCTTCAGTAATTGTGTTAATCAACAACAACACTGCGACATTGGTCGCTATGCGTGTTAATATAAAGGAAAAAAACTACCTAACGTACTGCGACTTTGGTCGCAGTTGATAGCCGCAGCCTTAGTAAAATACAATGCGACTTTGGTCGCAGTTGATGGCGGCAATGTTTTAATCAACAACAACACTGCGACATTGGTCGCTATGCGTGTTAATATAAAGGAAAAAAATTACCTAACGTACTGCGACTTTGGTCGCAGTTGATAGCCGCAGCCTTAGTAAAATACAATGCGACTTTGGTCGCAGTTGATGGCGGCAATGTTTTAATCAACAACAACACTGCGACATTGGTCGCTATGCGTGTTAATATAAAGGAAAAAAACTACCTAACGTACTGCGACTTTGGTCGCAGTTGATAGCCGCAGCCTTAGTAAAATACAATGCGACTTTGGTCGCAGTTGATGAGGCGGCAATGTTTTAATCAACAACAACACTGCGACATTGGTCGCTATGCGTGTTAATATAAAGGAAAAAACCTACCTAACGTACTGCGACTTTGGTCGCAGTACATGTAATGCGACCCTAGATTGAAGTTGCTGGCTATCTTTATCAATAACAACACTGCGACCTTGGTTGCAATTAACCATGTACAACGAGACAAAGTCTCTGACTACATTATAAACAAAAAAAATTAAACTATAAAGTAGCATTAAAACTTTAAAGTACAACTACAAACAAAAATAATACAGTAGAAATCAAAGCATGATAATAAATCTGATTATAATTACATGCCAGTGTCAGAAATCAACTTAATCTCTCTACACTGTGCGACCCTGGTCGCACTTCATAAAAAAAATTGAAGTCTTTGTTCCTTCGAGATGGAAGCAACCCAAAGCTACTTCTTCTGCCAAAAAAAAATAAATAGTAAGAATTTTTAAGATTAATCGTTAGAAAAAAAAATTATTAACAGGTTTAATGTAATACCAATAACGGACAACCAGTCCTGTAATGGCCCAGCTCTTGGCAGTTACCACATCTTCGATGCTTAACTTCCTTCTGAGAAATAGAATCTTCAAAACCAGACTTAAGCCTGGATGCAGCTCTAGGCTCCCCTTGGTTGGTACAGGACCAATTGGATCACGTATATTCAATTCTTCACCATCTCGCAATACGACAACGGATCCACTGGAACCAACCGCAGTTTTAGGCTGTGATGAACGATCATTTCCTGACATTGCTCTGTATTCTCTAGTTGTATCTTGGGCAAAACTTTTCAAAACTGCCTCCAACTTTGAAATATTTTCATCAGAATCAGCGACCATGTTCACAATTGCATTAAATTTTGAATGAACTGTCAACAATCTAGCCGTCCGTGGAGTGCCTTGACTGGGAAAAAGCCTCATGCCATTTTCAATTGCAATGTTTTTGTAACGAGCATCCAACCTCCATCTCTGAAGTATATATGATTCCGGTATATGTGTAACGTGATTGCGCCACAAAATACACAGAATATGTCCACATAGGATACCCTCTGTTTCAAATAACGAGCAACTGCAAGAAACATGAAGTTCCTCTCGTTTATCATAACTGACCTTTTCCCAGCTGTCTTTTGGTTCTGAAAAATTACCAACCAAATATATTGATCCAGGTTTGTCATGTTCCACCTCTTCTGAAAACAGTGTCATTACAATTGCCCATTCATTTTGGAACAACTGAAAAATCTTCGGTGTATACAACTTCGAAACCTGTATCTCATATGGATTGGATGTACAATTGGGCACAGAATTCAAACCCCTAAAATCTTGAAGAGATTCAGATGCACGACGGGAAGCAACGGCTTTATCATATTGGTGAACAAATTCCACTAGTTTAGTGTTTGAGTTAACAAAACCATCAAAAAAGGAATTAATACTCTCGGACCTCTGACTGGTTGTCATTCCAGCACAGAAAACATCCTTGAGATATGCATTAACCCAGTGTCCACGAAGCCTGTACATCTTCATCAACCAACTGTCATCTTCTTCTTCTAACTGATATTTTTCACTCATCAGACGCCATCTTTCCTCACAAGTCCTTATATCGCGGGAGGTGTACCAAGCATGAAAATCGGAGACCATATCTTCTCCATACTTGTTTGCCATTGGGATTTGTTGCTCGGCAATATGTTTCCGCACATGCCAGAAACAGTAACGATGCCGAGAAGTTGGGAAAACAATCTTGATGGCGTCACCAATCTGCGCATCCTGATCAGTAATAATCAGCTTGGGTTCAACTCCATGCATGCACTTGAGCCATTTTTGGAATAACCAAACAAAAGTATCCCTCTGCTCATCAGCAAGCAAAGCACAGCCGAACAAAATTGACTGCCGGTGATGATTTACTCCAGTGAATGGAGCAAATGGCAAGCTCAAGTGATTAGTTCTGTATGTGGTGTCAAAAACGATCACATCACAGAAGGTAAGATACGAGGAAATAGCTCTTCCATCAGCCCAAAAAATGCTTCTCAGTGTGCCCGCGTTATCGACTTCACTTGAAAAGAAGAATTCTGGATCGGTCTCGGCTTTCTCTTGAAAATATTTGATAATAGTAATAAACTCATCACCGCAGTTATTTCTACATTGACGAGTGAAATCAATAACTTGTTGAGGGCGCACTTATTCAAAGCCTTCTCCCTGGCTCATTGCATTCACAACGCGGGAAATATTGAAGGCCGCATTCCAACATCAACCAGATTGCTCATAATGCTTCTGCTAATTGTTAAACGATGAGACTGGTGAGAGTAATGGTGATGTACCTTATCAGGGCTAGACAATTCATGTGAATGAGTATCAACAAATTTTGTGATAACCCAATATCGACTTGAGTCCGAAAATAAACGAAGACGGATATGCATCTCAGCAGGACAACCTACTCTAGTGTTAACTCGACGATGCACTGTAAGCCCATCTTGTCTTTTGTCACATAATTTCTTCAGACCTTCCTTGTTGCAGTAAAATTTTCTGCAAATAATCTCATGTGGAGGCTTCCGTGACTTATCTGTACCTTTTCTTCTCACGCTAAAACCTCTATTCCTTGCAAAAGAATTGTAGAAATTGTATGCTTCCATATGCGACAAGAACTGTTTCCCTAAAAACTTATCTGAGCTTCCAGACATTTCTCCATGTGCATTCATATCCTACCAAAAAAAAATTACACCAATTAAATGAATAAAAATATAAGTTATATAAATGCGACCAAGGTCGCATAACAGATGAAAAATAATTTACTTCTTATCAATTACTGCGACCAAGGTCGCAGTTAACCGTATGAGAAGAAATCTATATTACTTCTTATTCAAGACTGCCACCAAAGTCGCAGTTATGAAATCTATAATACTCCTTATTAAAGACTGCGACCTAAGTCGCAGTTATCAGTATGTGAATAAATCTATATTATTCCTTATTAAAGACTGCGATCTAAGTCGCAGTTATCCGCATGTGAAGAAATCTATATTACTCCTTACTAAAGACTATGACCTAAGTCGCAGTTATCCGTATGTGAAGAAATCTATATTACTCCTTATTAAAGACTGCGACCTAAAACGCATACCCTAGAAAAAAAGAATTCACAGCCGGAGATTATTTTCAAATAAGATTGCGACCGAATATTAAAACGGTCGCAGTACCTCATAGTCTAAAGAGAAAACATTAAATATTTAAGAAATTGTTTTTAAATAGATATAAACAATTAAAACCTGTTGATCGGCATGCAGAGATGTCAACCCTTCAAGATTTTCAATATTCTGAGAGAAAGTAGATCCAGATGTAATATCTTCCAAATTAAGATCGTCGGTATACTGCTCAGACGTCAACATTAAAGCTTTTCGAAAAAAAAAATTGATCGAAAAAGATTTTATATTTTCATAAAAAAGTTTATCGCAGACTGAAAAGATGAAACTAGATCTTTCAAAAAGAGGTCAGGAAAATAGGGTGAAAAGTAATTTATATAGAATACGCTATAAAGAGCGGCAAAAAAAAGGGGGGAAAAATAATAATAAACAATAATCAAGGGAACGCTGAGTTGCTTTTCATAAGGGGTATTTGGTAATTTAACAGTCGCCTAAAAGCGTGCCGCAACTCAGTGACGTGACAATTTGAGCCACGTCAGCGCAGGCTGAGAGAGTTCTCTCAGCCTGCCGGCTGATATCCATTTTTCTCATATATATATATATATATATATATATATATATATATATATAATTAAATATAAATATTTATTATTTACTTTTTATTTTAAGAAAAAACTATTTCAGCCACCCAAAGATTTCACAAAATTCGAATACTCTTCTAAGCTTTTTGCGCAAGCTAAAAACCGCGTAAATTCCTTTTCTCACTACGTGAACCCCTTAACTCACTTTATACATACCGAGTACAATCCCCCCAAAAATTCTATATTATTATTTTTTAGGTTTTCAACGCCTTCTCACTTTTTGAAAATCGCAAAAATCAAGTGACAGTTATAATTGATGTGACAAACACGCGAAGAGAACCCTTCATCCAAAACTATCTACTTCATAATAGAAAGTGTTCATTTTTATTGATGTTGTTATTAACAAATAATCTATTACTACGTGCACATCTTTGTTTCCTTCTTTGTATCCCTCTTATTATTTTTTTTATATTTTTGTATTTCGATAATTTGATTTATTTAGCGTCTTAAAATAATTAAAATTCCAAAATACTTTCTATATTAGCAATGATAGAATCCCAATCTAATTAATAGAAATTTTGCAGTCTTGATATAATTTTTTTTAAAATTTTGTAGTAATTAGCCTATCTCTAAAAAATAATAAAATGAGAAAAGTCTAAAATTATGCTCTCTCAAGATGCTACCACCCCAATCATCCCCACTATAAAAAAAGAAAAAAAGAAAAAAAGATAGAAAAAAAAATGAGAAAAGCTTATTTTCTCAATGTTATATTCTCTTCTATATTCCTTTTTGACTGGATATTTATTTTCATTTCCTCCACATTTTATTTTCTTTTATTTTTTCCCAAATTTAATTTTGTTTGATTTATTTCTAACTTTCCCCCTTATTAACTCTATTTTACATATGTTTTTATTCTTTCCTTTTCATGTTTTTTAGTTTTTTTCCCCTTCTCTAATTACTTTATTTTTTTCCTTTCCACATTCTATAACATTCTTTGTTTTCCTTCCTTCTTTCTTTCTTTTTCTTTTTTTTTTTTTTTTTTCTGTTCTTTGCTTTTTTTACGATTCTAGTTTACTTTTTTTTTATTTTAATTCTTATCTTTTTGCTGAATTTTCATATTTTCCCTTTAATCATTTCCTTTCTTTTACTTATTTTTTCTTTCTACTTCATATTGCTCATTCTTTCTTTTCCGTTTTAAAATTTTCATTTTGAAGATTCATTCCTTTCTTATATTATTATTCTCTCATTTTCCCCCTTAGATTTTTTATTTTCTTTTTTCACGATTCTTTTTCCAATTATTGCAGTTGTCCAGGGACTCCGCGAATCGCCCAAGTTCAACAGGAGAGGATTCTCTTCAGCAACTTAGCGTGCCTTTGGTATTTGAGTGAGAAACATTTAGGCTCGAATTCTTTCGGAACTACACAAGTGTGTGTATCACGATAGCAAGTTTACAAAAAGACCGCTATATTCAGGAAGAAGAGAATAATAATAATAATAATAGATCTAATTCCAATCCAAGAAACCCGTCTCTGATTTGTGATTGTGTTCTTGGTGAAATTAACGGAAAAAACAAATATTTCCATGACACCATCCAGCAGGACTTCCTGCTAGAGGAAAAGAATTGAAAGAAACAAAAACATAAATGGTAATGGTATGAATGGGACACAATTTGCACACTCTGCTTGTCTGCAGTGGTTTCCGATAGGGAACTAGAAAGCAGCCCATCCTAATGGCTGGCTGGTCCCTGCATTCGTTGTATCCGATCTGTGAGAAGCATTTCCTTGGGTAGTTGTAGGATTGGTAGTGTCCAGAGCAGAGGCCCAAGAGTTGTTAGGGCTTGAAGCTGATGGGTTTGTGATGTTTTGGTGTCCGTTGGTTGACCAGAACAATCCGGTTTCATTCCTGTGTGACGCGGGCTGAGCTTTTGGTTCCTCAGGAAACGCTTGCCACTGCTGAGGAGACGGGCAGGTTGGTGATGCAGAAATGCTGGCCATCATAGCTTGTTGGAGCTCCCAAATGCTTCCTTCAAGTTTCTCCTGCTGCTGCAAAGAAACAGAGCACCATGTGTCGTTCAAGTTAGCTTTCAGGAAAGGAGATCCTAAATAGAATCCGATGAGCCAAAGAGATTCATATTTCTTCCAGATTATAGTCTGTTTTGGTGTCATCAATCAGCTGCTGCATACGTAACATATATGTTGAAGTCATTAAATTCCTAATTGGGCAGCTTTAGCTGCTCTTCAGAAGGCCAAGCAAAAATGGAAGCACAAGTCTACCCGTCAAAGGTTACTAAAAGAAGCTAAAATATGTGAACTTGCATCGCTAGGGTATCTTGTGGTTGTGCAGGATTTGCCTGATGTCACTCAATGTCTGGCAACAAGCTTGATGGTTATTAACTTTGGATAGAATAAGAAACCTGTATTGTTAGAGACTATCGGGCAAGCTAGTAAATGTATTATGGTGCACTACCATGATGATGCAGAAACGAGAGGCTTACTAAAGGCATCACCAAATTGATGAAGCCGGGCGAAGAAAATCTCTGGATGAAAGGAGAGACTGCCCTTTATATCTTTTGATTTGTCTTGTAATTGACTGCATCCAAGTTAGGTGCAGTAAGGAAAGCTTAGGACTTGGAGATGCCCTTAACCTTTTTATCCATGGTTTTATGCTTTGGAGTATCCTACATGTACAAGGATGGAGAAGAACATGCTGGCTGGGAAAAAAAGCAGGAAACAAGTTCACACAGGACTTTGTAGATGATGGAACTAGTGTTCGCTGGGAATAAAAGGAGTAGGAATCAAGCTAAACACAGGATTTCCTTTGCAGGTGATGGAACTCTAGTATTCTGAGGTGCCAGGAGCACTTACAATTGTAACGAGCAATTTCTTCAGTGGGAATGATGAGGAAACCTTCAAAGAATGACTTTCTGTTTTCTCAATGCTTACTAAATCTCATACATCAAGCTAAACTCTGCTATTTTTCAATTTCAATGGCTAAACTTCTGTTGCAATATGAAAATTTGGGTCGAGATCCTACCAATAGCACTAAAGTCTAACTGTTGTATATTACGTTAAGAATTCATATTGGATTATTTATTGGGGTCTGGATGTTAGCAATACCAATCCCTAACAAATAAAGTCAGTGGTTCTGACTTCCAACATTGCCAGCACAATTTGATTATTTCCTAATAATAGGCATAGGTGTTGGTATAATCTGCATTCTGCAGTCTACCTAATAATAGTCTATGAATTAATGTTGGTACAATGGGGAGTCCTACCTAATAATAGTTTATGAATTAATGTTGGTATAATATGAAATTACCTAGGACTGAGATCTCAAGAAGAGAGAATACTTGGGAGAAACCAACTGGAAATCTAAACGGAGACATGAAGTGAAACCAATTACCGGAGTGATGGTTTGCAAGCTAACAGGAAAAGTCTGGCTGTGAGGTTGCTGCTGCACGACTTTTTGATATGTCTTTGAGCTGTCCTTCTTCAACTGTGGCTGGGAGGTTGCTGCTGCAAGAGCCTGTTTCAATTCCTGAATCTCCTGTCTCTGGGAACGGCAAATAGCAGAAAGCTTTTCGTAATTCGATGTGATCTCAGCTTTCTCCAAATTAGCTTTCCTCAGCTGTTCCTTCAGGTTGTTTGTTTCTGCCTCCTGCTCCTTCCCTGATCGGCTAGTGCTAGCATTCCCGACACTGAGCCTGGTGTCAAAATCAGCCACAAAGGTGGCGGACTGATTTTGAGAGGTTGCTTTGTTTACGCGATGCTGTGCTCGGCTGGGGTTACTGTCAAGCCTCTCGGGAGAATCCTTTTGGGTGCTTTCTATATTTCTAAGGTTTGAAGCATCTTTTTCCTCTGCATGTTGGCTAATCCAAAATGAACCCATTGGAACCCCACCTATCCCACCTGCCTTCTGTGTGCCTTGGGATTGAGGGGATATATTTTGCGCATGTTCTTTCAATGAAGTTGGCGGAGGATTTCTTTGAGGCGTCAAATTAGTCTTCTCTGCAACGCCTGCAAGAAAACATAATGCATCATATATTTATTCAAGTTGGCAGACAGAGGGACAAATCTTACGAAGGAAGATTAGCGATAATTGGTGGTAGCGAAACTTGGAAGTTTCTTTAATCAGATGAGAAAACTGAAGAAAGTAACATACATGAAATTCTGGAACAAGCAGAGCACTATCTTTGCACATTGTATTCAAAGCTGTTTCCATTTGGAACCACTTGGTGTCACTATCAGAGAGATAAATTTCATTATCTAGACACGGGGTAGCTAGAAGCAACCCTTAAATGACATGATGTTATAAAATATTATATCCAATGCCCTAACACTTTACACCCTCCATCACCTCCACACCCCTAAAAGAAAAAAAAAACCCATAGATAACTAGAACTTTAAAACCAATTTGCATAGCATGTATATCATACTTATCCACACTATATTGAAAAGCATGAGTTTTCTCCTCAGTGTCAGTTACCTTAGTTTTGTCTCCTGACATAGATAATGAACAACCCTTTATATAACTCATTATTAAATATTTATACATTCTGAGCAAGGCTCCCCGCAAGTTACCACAAGTTAAACACTGAGTGTACAAAAGAGCAATAAAACACCCTGAAACAACATTTTAACCTAAAACTTCTTACAAAATTTTAAAAAAATTAGATAAGCCTAAAATGTTTATCCTTAACATAAAAAAAAAAAAATCTCGTGCATGCACATGCATGGACACACAGAGATGTATATATGCATGCATTCAACAGGTGGATTGGAATTTGCGTCAAGCCTAGCCTCTACATTTATAATGTAGTAAATGGAATTATGAATTTTTTTGATGATTATTTGGAAGTTTGCTACACCTTTATCATGTAAAACACACAAACACACAGAGATTTACGCACACATATATTCAACAGCTGAACATGGATAGGAACTTGGGTCAGCTCACCCTTACAGATTTACATATGTAAGTAGAATCTAAACTTGATGCATATTTGGAAGTTTCCCACCTTCTGCATGTAACTTCGCAATTTGCAGACGTATGTTAACAGCCCCTGCAGGACCATCTGGTAAGTGCTTCTGCAATTCGACAGGCAGTTGCTCATTTACACGAAACCACACCTGTCGTTAGAAGAGGATTGATATAATAAGTGGTAATAAAACACATTTACAGTTCTAGTTCTACAGGATATGCAATAATCTATGTCTAATACCTAGGTTCATGGAGATCAATGGCCAATCAAGCAAAGCCCTTGCCTGCGTGATGTCTGGTCTCGCATCTGGAGAGGCTTCGAGCATGTCCTTGATAAGCGTGATTATGGATGAAGTATACTTTGGTACTTCCGGGATGCGATAGTTTCCATTCAGGATCTGAAGCTTTGACTCCCCATCAAATGCAGATTTCAAGTAGCAGATTCTGTACAGAAGGCACCCTAGAGCCTGCAACAAAGTAAATGGTGTTATCCAGAGTTCCAATTTAACTGATATTGAAAACATGCCTTCTTCACAATCAAATATGGGAACCGTGGATCAATTTCTTTTCGCATTGCTTCTATTTCTAAGTAATATCTAGAAGTATCTAATGATCCTAATCTGTGGGTCTGGGAGTTAATGGCAGATCCTTTGAGCGAGAGTTAATAGGTACTTCAATGATCCTGATCTGCGGGGCTGGGAGTTGATGGCAGATCCTTTGCGCAAGAGTCAATAGCTTTACTTTCTAGAAATTATTGGTTTTGACATAAATTCAACAAAAAATACATGGATAATTGGCACAAATGGTGCTTCTATATACCTGAAAATAAATGGGAGAGAGACTACTGTGCAAATGAGTATTATTAAGAGGGGAAAATGGGAGAGGTATGTGTAGAAGACAAATGTTTTTTGGATTCAATTACTTACCCAGATGTCTACCTTCTCACTGATAACTTCATTCCTATAGAGATCCCACATCTGTGATTAAAAAAGAGATACTAATTATGTCCTTTCTAGTGGATGTCAAAAATATGTATAGACCAATATAATTTATTAAACTAGTCCATTCATTAATCATTAAACCTCAGGAGCTCGATACGCAGGTGTAGTATGCTTCCTGATGTTATCTTCTTCAATACCCCTTTCCTCAGGTCTGTCAAAGCACTTATGTTTAGTTGAGGTGCTACCAAAGTCACACAATTTCCAAACTCCATCAGATCCGAGCAGAACATTTTCAGCCTTCAGATCTCTGCAAATGAGAGTTTCTCATCAAGAGAACTTTGAGAAGGAAAGAATAAACAAAATATAAACTATTCAGGTAATATTAGTATGTTAGGCAGTTAGAGGTGATCTCCTTACTGTTGAAAACAACGATCTCTGGCATAGATTTTATTGTGTGTACGTCACAAGTGTTGATAATGTGTTGATGAAGAAGAAGCCAAAAGGGGAAACAGAAGAATCCCACAAATCCAATATAAATTATTAGGGAAACCACTTCTACAACACCTTTAATTTTGGGCTGTGTTTTAAGGATGTGAATATATAATACATGAAATTGTCCAAATACAGATAGAATCTTCAATAGGGCTAAAAATAGATCAGATATGTAGAAGTCATTAGTACCATATAAGTAATATCATATCCATATCCAGTCTTAGCCAGAAGATATAAAAATGTAGCCAGAAGATATAAAAATGGATGTCAAATAGGTATAAAAGTTTGCCACACTCGTTTGAAGCAGATGCTATAAATCAGATATCAGTAGAAACCAGAATTGTCTAACATGAATGGGCCAAAAGAATGGTCCACCATGATATGTTACACAAATTTTGGTCCACCATGATATGTTACACGAATTTGGTCGGAAGAAGAAACACACATATAATGTGAATTACAATATTATATAATTTGATGGCCTATGGTTGATGTGGTCACAGAATAGTAGTTATATGCATATACGTTTTAACATATTTAACATAGCATTGTTACTTGGTCATATGTTCAAACTGTTAAGTGATTTACACATCTTTATCTGGATTCAGATTCAGATGTTCGAGAAGCATATCAATATTTCATTAAGACATATGCACACATATCAAAATCCAGGCAACTTTGGCATATGGTTATGGATAAGTTGAACTTCATCCAACCTGTTTCAGCCCAAACATGAAACCAATATCTAAGAGTGATAGGTTTAGTAGAACTCCGTGAAACAAGCTGCTACTGTTTGGGTGTATATACAATTTCTTAACATTTTGTCCAGGGAAAAAGGTAGTTTCACAATTTATGGGGTCCAAGTTGGAGATAATTTAGAAAAAAATGCCAACTTCATGAAATAAGGAATTTCTACTTGGAAGATCAAACAACCACTTCGAGTCTCACCTTTAAAATTTAACAATGTTTTCAAACAAAATAATAAAAATCCATTAATTATAAATATGTACATGAGGGAGAGATCATAGGACTGGCATACCTATGAGCAATAGGTGGAGACTGGCAATGCATGGAAAACACTGCATTGCAAACATCTCTGAAAATTGACAGAATATGTTTCTCTTCAAAGTATGTTGCCCCTCTTTTTCCAGCACAGTAACCAAAGACTTTTCACAGCACTCCATCACAAGCAGTGCTTCCTTTGTTCGACCCATGTCAAATATGGCATGAGCAACAAGAGAGACAACATTTGGGTGACCTCTGAGCATTTTCATAACTGAGACCTCTTTCACCACATGTTCCAATGACTCCCGTCATTACAAATTATGTGCTTCAAAGCATAATGTTTTGACGTATTCACCGCATCACGTGCAAGATAGACACATGAAAACCCCCTTCTGCTATTGCATTGCGAACATATACTTTTATATTGCCAACATCAACAGTACGACCTTCCAAACTGGTTGGTTCTCTTGGTGTCAGTGTGAATGGATTGAATTTCCACATGATGGAAGCAAGAAAGAGGCAAGTCTACCAATTTCACCTGCAAATAAGAGATGCAACATCCTGATATCTTCAAGAACTTGAAATTTTTATTGTATGGACCAGTATGGAATCAAAAAATATATATGAATTAAACATCTCACTTTTAAAACTGTTTCTGTAAAGTAACAAGTTTGTTATATTGACCAGTTTGGAAACTGCGTTGATGCAGATATATCTAAAGAATTCATGATGTGCATTCCCACATCTAATTGTGTTAGTTTTGCATTATTGTAGGTAGCTGAGCTTCTTAGAGATACCCATGCATTTGATATGACTGTGAAGGGAAATCTGGGATTTACAAGGTCAGGTTCCTGAAACACAAAGAAATAACAAATTAATATATAGTTGAAAGCTGATTATAAGGATTTATTTTCTCCAGGATAAATTCACAATCCCCAATTATGAGCAAACATGGCTATGGGTTTCCAACACCAAGACTGGTCACAACTTAACATTAAGGATCAACCCAGCACAGGGAGTATTAATGAAGCTTAAATTAAAAAGTTGCAAGAAAAATTAGAAGCATCAATATTATCAAAAAGTATATCATATGGGATGCTATTAAGGTCTGTTTTGGTTGTCGTAACTGGTCGTAATTCGTAGTTGTAATTGGTAAAGTCTTTTACAATTGTAAATGAGTTACATGTATGTAAATTTTACGGTGTTTGGTTGGTAATATAAAATTATAAAGTGAAAAAGTGTATTGTACTTTACGGTGTTTGGTTGTCGTAATGTATAAGTCATAAGTGAAAAAGTTGACCACAAAATTAACTATTTGGTGATTTTGAAAGTTTTAATACTGCAAATAAATATTAAAAAGTTAAATATTAAATTTTTTTAATATTAATATAAAAAAATATTACAAATTTGTATGACCATAAAATTAACTGTAACTGGGCTGTAAGTGAGTGGTAACTGGGTTGCAAGTGAGTGTTAGTTGAGTTACGTAAGTCTTTTACGAATTACGGTCCAAACAAACGCCGTAGTTGTAACTGGGTAGTAAGTCATTTACGAATTACGGAGTTTTACCGAAACAAACGGCCCCTAAGTTGAGAAAGAGCTCCACAAGGAGCAGATTTCATGATTGCCAACCTTTAAGATTCATTTAAAAATATTGAAACTAGTTTATTAAAATGAAACAGTACTATCTACCAGATTTACTGACTAGGAAGAAAATGATATTTGTCTAGAGAAATCAAATTAACGATGCATGTTAATTGTCGACCAGAAATCCTCCTCCTACACTACCTATGCTTGTTTTGCCGAGTGAAACTACATTATCAACCACTAACTTCCATAAATCCATCTTTGGACCTTGTTGCACCCGCATCCAAATTAGATGTTAAATTAGTCATTTAAAACTTCTCTAGTAGATTTAAGTCTTTACCACATGCTTACCCTTCATTTATGATGGAACCCTTCAGATGCGTATTCTAATATTTTTCATATATGACCATACTATCCTAATCTACACTCTATGTCCTTATCCTTAATCAATGCAGCATTATGTATGCAATTGCTTCTGCAGAAGAATGGGCAATGCAAACATAGTTGAAATAACTATAAGCATCATGCTTTGTCCGACCAATTCGAGGTGAGTTTATAAACCGTGGTCCACAAATCACTCTAATCAATGGTTATGCTCGGTGCCAGTGCAAGCTTATTCATATCCTGATGATGACATCGCTCAATTTACCAGATGCTTTATGCCTTAGTCTATTTTGAGAGTAGTTGTTTTTTTATTATTGTGTTTTTTAGTACCACATCGGTTATCCCCTCGAATGCTCTTTTGTAAAAGTCTATAAATAGACACCAGATTTCTATTATCAATAGACAATAAATAATTAAAACTTTTTCAGTTAAATTTCTTGAGCGCTTGAGTTCTTAAGATGGGGTGCGAAGCCCGTGGTGTAAGGGGTATGAAACCCGCGTAAGGGGTGCAAATCCTAAATTATCCGGTTCTATTCTATAAACTCTAATTCTATTTTCATTGTTCTTTTCAAAACTCTAATTTTTATCATTTTTTGAATAAAAGTGATTGTGATTCTATATTACATCAGTTTGGTATCAGAACTTCGGCTCCAATCTCCTTCAAAAAATTTCTCCCTTCTCGTAGAACCCTAATTCTAGATCTGAAACCTAGATTTAGAACAAATCCCAGATTCATTCCACACAAAAAATCTTGTTCCAATTTCGACTGCAAATCTCTAAGTCGAATTTAAAAAATATTGTACATCTTCTTCACCATCTCCCTTCTCTGTCTTTTCTTTCTGACAACCCATGACCAACCAATCAAATCCCCGGCCAGATCCAAGGCCACCACCGCTCTCACCTCACCATCTCCACCCACCCCACCATCGTAACCGCCATCACCAAAGCCCTAAATCCAACCCTAAAATCTTTTCCCTCTTTGTCTTCAATCCTCCCTCAACAAAAACAGAGCACCACAACCTCCGCAACCCTCGCAACCGCCGAACCTCCTCACACCACGAGCCTCCACCGTCACTTCTCAGCCACATCACCCCGACGACAACACCAGTTCCTCCGATCACACCAGTTCCTCCGATCGACAACAACACCATCTCCAGGTCTCTTCAATCACCACCGGCAGCACCATCTTCCACCATCACCAACCTTGTCATCTCCATCATCATTGACGTAGTCAACTCCGCAACCATCAACATCAATTTCCTCTCTGACGACTCAGCTCTTCCTCAGTTCTTCCCTCGCAGTGCTTTCGATCTCAGATTTGATCACCACCAAATCCAGCCACAATCGGAGCAGTTCCCCACCTTCTTCATCTCCGACGCCTCGCCGTGCCTTCGCCGGAGAGCTTCGCCTGCCATCTCCGTCAGCTAGGTCCGCCGCCTTCATCCTCGTTCTCTGCCCTAGCCACAAGAGAGGAGGAGACAAAGTGAATTTGGGGGATTGATTTCAGGTGGGTTTGTAAAGAGTTAAGTGAATCGGGTCTGATCCGCCCAAGGCAACAGAACACGACACGAACCCGATTCTCACCTTGCTCCACTTGAAGCAAATCGGGTCTGTTTAGACCGGGTCTGGTCCAACCTGAACCCAGACCCAACAAAGCCTGAGTTAGGTGATTGAATCAAATCAGTCGAGTTGACTCGACTGAGTCAACTTAGTTCAGTTGCTGATCAGATCTTCTGAAGGCCATTCTCCGCTCGTTTCAAGCCCGGATCGAGCCATTTTCGAAGCAGCAGATTCATGGAGATCAGTACTACGCATCTACAGTTTTCACATCCAGATTTGAGCTCTGATTATCTACCAAATTCAGCTCAGCTGATCAACATAACAACAGTGCAGAGCCTATTCTATGATTCCTGATTCGCGCCCGATTTGCACCTTAAGGCAGCCATCTTTCACGTCCTAGTACCGCTGTCCATGATTTTTGTGGGTGATTCAGCTCTTCGGTGTGGGTATTTCTCCGAAAAATTTTAGAAGATTTTTGTGTTTGGGTGTGAACGACTCACCCCTCAGGCGATAACCTAACTTGAGCTGAATTATTGATTCTTAAATTACTTGTAACTACTATTTAGATTATGATAATTTATTGTTGAAAAACTATTTGCTTCTATCCAGTGGTTGCATTAGTATATATTACTTTTCATCATTTTATGAGTGTATTTTCTTTGCATTTAAAACTTGAACTCTAAGATATTTTTAGTTAGTGAATGCATTTAGTTTGCTAAGTTTAAGATTCTTCACTATATTTGCTTGATTGTTAGATTTTGCATTTGAGTCATCATGACTAATCAATGTTATATGGACCCCTCTTAGACTAGTTAAACAACACCCGTCAAGGTCATATGTCTACTCATGATTATATAGCCATGTTTAAGGGCTAACCCATCGTAGTGACGTGAGAGAGCACCAATCTGAGACTATAATTAGGTTTGTTTGGAGTTTACGGCCTAAAATAAGGCGTGCTATGATTACTGGCCCTTATGATTTAGACACTATTGAAGAGGCCTTTTATGTTGCATTAAGGATAGACTTGGCTTTCAAAACGCTAGTCAATGCCAAGGCCCGATGTCTTAAGACCACACTGAGCTGAGAGCGTTACGGCGCTTCGTTTTTTGTTGTTGTTATTTTTTTTTGGTTTGAGAAGGAGCAAATTGTGTATGAGTATTTCTATACAAATTTGTACTCTTTTATCTAGGAATATTTCGTTAAATTCTTATTAATGAAACGTCGGGGTTCTTAAGTCACGGTTTTATCTAAAAAAGATTTCAAAGCGAGACAGGATGATTCTGAGCATTTCAGAAGATGAGTTGTATTAAAGCACAATTCCAAAAACACAATTTTCTATTCTATAGCAACCCAAATTTCCCTTTTCATTCACACCTAGATTTCCAAACAAAAATTTCCTTCCAGTCGTCACAAAGGGCAAAAAGGTCTAATTCCAACACAAAATTCGGGAAAGAAATGCACAAAGACGGGGATCATCCGTTCTGAGCTCAAAGAAAGTAACAAGTTCGATTACTCGCCTGAAGGATCCATATCCCAAGAATAGCTAGGAATCGAACAAGATGAATCACTAAGCCGCGCATTCTAACTCTAAATCGAGACTCATATCCAGAGCCTTCTGATTCTATATCTTCAACCAAATTGTACCTCAACTCGCATACAGATGCGATTAAACACAGAAAGCTTTTTAAAAGAAGGGATCTTTGCTTCACAGATTCGATCGAAATGGATAAAAACACTAACATGAAGATCTACGCACCTGGAGATCTCGAGAGGACTATACTGGATGCATCAGGACTTCGATTCTCGGCCGGCACAGACGATGGCTTCCTTGTTGAGAGCCAGATGACGAGATTTTGCGATGGCGGATTCGTGGTTTGAGATCAAAGGCATTGGATTGAAAGTCGGCACCTCTCTCTCTCTTCTCTCTCTCTCTCTTCTCCCCCCTCTCTCTCTCTCGATCGAATCGGGACCGTGTCGTTTCGTGGCAGCACGATGATGATGGGGCGGCGAGTATTTATAGGCGGTTAGCTCGGGGAGGGGGTCACGTGCATGGATAATCCCTCAATCTCAATAAATACTATATCTGATCCGTATTTTTAATATCTTCTTAAATTTTCATAGTTTTTTTTTTTTTCTTTCTTTTTTTGAGATTTTGAAGGTTAAGAAATTTCCTTAGAAACCAAAAAGGTTTCCTTAAAACAAGGGGATTAAAGATTTCAGAAATCTCTTGTTTATTTGGGCTGATTGCACATGAATCCACCAAATTCTTACTTGTGTGTTGTGTACAAAAATGGGTGGTGAATCATTCCTTTTTTAAGAATTCATGTTTGTTTTGGCATTGGATTCCTCTACCCTCGAATTTCACATCATAGCCTACATTCTCTCCCCAACAAATTAGTAAACAATTCAAATGTAGAAATCACCAAAAACCAACCCATTTGGTCCGATTTTGAAATACCAAATTTGCTGATGTTTGCTGACTCTTTCAGATTCACGAATCCAAAAGCAAAACCCAAACAAACAATGTATCAGAACACTAAAAATGTGTATTTCTTGCAAATCCAACCCACCAAACAGCCAAATAATATTACAAATCTTATATTTGCATGGTTAGTTAGAGGCAGGTATGTGGGCTTCGATTGTCTGTCTCTGATTGTAACAAATTATTAGTGGTTTCCATATTAGTTTGAGAATAGTGCCGTAAAAGTACAACAAATAATAGTGCAACCTCCTCTTATTAAGTATTCTAGACCAATTCTGTTTGAAAATTTTCGGTATTTGTATAAAATACAAGCAATTATTGATGTATTTTACATCATCATCATCATTGTGAAAAATTTCAGAGCCTTGCCAGAATAAAACGCCTTGATATGATCCTTTGAAAGTCTTGACTTCAGCTACATCCAACAATATATCCAATAAATCCTTTACTCTCTCTTCTCTCTCTCTCCCCCCCCCACCTCCGCCCCCCACCCCCCCACCCCCCCCAATAATTCTTCCATCATCCTATCATACCTCTCATGCAAGTCCCTCACCCTCCTATCAATCCCTTGCACATCAAAATACCTGAAAACTCCAATATAATCCATATCCACCAACTCCGTCATCTCTTCCACGATCCTCCTCGCCTCCTCGCTTCCCCTCTCTGACCCGAGCACTCTCCGCCAACGCAACCCTACTGATCGCATTGTTGGCGAACTTCATTAGCTCTTGACCCACATCAAGACTCGCCCCTTGCTTCGACTTCTCATACAAGCCTTCAACCATCTTCAGCATCTCCTCATGCCGAACCAGGATGAGTTTGGTCGAGGGTTTTCGCACTGAGGAGCTCGTGCATGGAGATTCTGCGCATGAAGCGCCAGTAAGGGCGCGGAGATGGATGAGGGGGGCCGTAGCGTCGGGAGAGGGCGTGGAAGGACTGGTGGGGGATAGGAGGGAGGAGATGGAGGCGGGCGATGAACAGGAAGCAAAAGAGGATGGAGGGAGGCGGATACGGTGGTTTAGGGTTAGGGTTTTGCAGAGGAGAATGGAGAGAAGGGTTGTGGAGAAGAAGAGGATGAAATAGGAAGGCAAGTTGTATTCCATGGTAGTGCTTTTTGTTTTGTTTTGTGATTTGCTTGCATGCATGCCAAATGTAATTTTATGGGCATGGGCCAAAAGTCTTGTTCCCTCTTTGCCCAATGGCCCTCATACAATGCGCCGTGTGAGTTGAAGGTATGGAACTAATTTCTAACCATTATTTTAACCCCATTGAAGCTACCAAATCTCACGTGAACATGAGCTCATACTATACGCACATAGCATCATCCTCCTCCCTTTCGTTTTTCCTTTTGTCATGTAAGGAAAATCTATAAAATGATCTCTAACAGACACTTGAACATCATGTAGAGACATTTGCAGCCAAAGGAGAAGAAAGAAGCCACCTGAACAAACTTCATCCATGTCTTCTTTGTGAGGGGGAAAAGTATCAAGTCCTTTTCATTGAACTTTGCCCAGTCTAGATTAAAAGAACTGGGAGGATATCAGGGACAAAAAAAAA